>JAUTXW010003591.1:0-60834 GCA_030620095.1 Kuschelorhynchus macadamiae
CGTCCGTGTGAAGAACTAAATCAGTGTGTTCAGCTGACTCCCTATCTTCCAACTGCAACTTAAAGAGCCGCCGTTGCAAAGGACCTGCACGGATGGAATTCACAATTTTTGTTGCAATGCCCATAATTTCCTCCGTGTTTAAAACGTTTGAACACAAAACTTGTTGATGTATAATACAATGGATTGAAAAAAAATGAAGGGAAATCTTCATTAGCTCGACACAATGCCTCAAAACCGTTTTTGTTTCCAGTCATTGCTGGTGCTCCATCGGTTGTAATGCACACTAATTTATATATTGGTAGCTTGTAGTTTTTTACAAAATTGAAGAAAACGTAATATATATCTTCGCCACGGGTCTTCCCCTTCTGAGGAATGATTATCAAAAATTCTTCCTTAGCCAACATGTCATTGAATAGCATGCAGAAAAAAATACATAGCTGGGGCAGTGTCTTGTCATATCGGTGGATTCGTCGAACTGTAAAGAAAAGTATGTACATTCCATGATATCATTTTTTAGTTTATCTGCCATGTCCTGACTCATGACTCCAATACGACTTGTGACAGTCGGACGAGATAACTGAAGTTCTGTAATAGCAGACATGATTTTTGTTTTATTTTTAAAATCTCCAAATAAAGTCTCACCCGCTTCAATAAATGCTTCCTTCACAACCGATCCATCTTCGAATGGATTCTTGTGTTTCGCCAATATATGAGATATTTTAAATGACGCGATCGTAGCAGCTTTTGGTTGTTTGGCTCGTCTTGTGAACATGGTTGTTCTTTTTTTCAAACAAGATTTCAAATCACGTACTTTTACTTTTCTTAATTCACTGTGTGGCGGAAAATACTTTTCATAGTTTTTATGAACCGTTTTATGATGCCTCTCTAAGTTACCACGCTTAGGTATTGCAACTGACGCATGACAAATAAGACAAATGCACTTATCCTTCACCATACAAAACAAAAATTCTTCCGCCCAATCGTTATTAAAATGATACGTTTTAGATTTCTTCGCTGCACTTATTTTGTAGTATTTAATAAACTTTGTATCCACGTAGTATTGCCTTCAAGTTGCAATTCGGAATGACTTCAATTCCTGCAGGCGCAACATTTATATCGGCGTGAAGAAAAACTCTGATGTTTCCGTCAAACGCGCCGCCCGAAATTTCTAGAAAAGCGGCAAGAATAAAAAATGCGGCTTTCCTTTGACAAGTACCGCGCGTTCCTTTGATAAAGCCACATTTTGCTACTAGCAGAGTGTTATTTTATTACGGAATAAATTTTTGTAGTTTAGTTAAGTACCTATTTATTAAAAAATGTTTTTCTTCTGACTGACTTAAAAAGCACTCGCGATCAATGGTCGATCGCTATTGACCGTTTGAGCATGCCTGGAATACGTTATTGGTATTTGAGGTAGGATACATTCGTTTCACTTAGTTTTCTGGCTATGCTAAAGACCTAAAATTAAAACGCAGGCGATTTCTCTGGTGAATATGCTGATAATAGTCGTAAAAAAATTACGCGCCTTTAAAATTCTTTAATTTTCAATACATTTTGGTCAAATATATTGGCCAATTTAAATCTCAAAAATGTAATTTTGGACTTTGGTTTAAATAGTAATTATCATTAAATATGTTATTATAAAGAGTGATTCTTTTTGTAACGTAATATTTAATTTGCATGCATTTTTAATATTTATACTCACAAAAACAAACATCATAGCCAAATATTTATAGGTTAGATGAAAATAAACAATGGCGTCTTATTGCACTTTTACTTTCAGGTTGGCTGCATTTTTTTACTGAGAAAATGACTTAACATCAAGTGTCTACGACTGCTCCCATACGCTTTTATAGTTTTGGTTTATTTAAATACGCAACTGTCACTTATACCCAATTACTTTGAAGTCTACTAATTATCTACAAAGTTCCCATTAATCCCATACTATATATTATTACCAAGCGGTTACGATTTGCGAACATTCCGCCGGTTCTTTAAAATTTAATGTGTGGTGTGGTAGCATGCGGTACTTGTACGGTAAACCATAACCCTTTGTTTCGTTTTTATTTTTTGTTTCTTTAAAATACCGCTTTAGGTGGTTTTCTTCACATCACATAACCAAGTTGTGATATTTTTAATTTTCTAATTGTATGTGAAGCCATTGTGAACCTTTTTAACTTGTAACTCGTAGACGATAACACAACACATACACAACTAATTAATAACTTTAGACCGAATTACAATGACTTTATAAGGAAAACAGTGGCGTCAATAGAAGCTCACCCTCCAAATTGATGTAAAATTTCTAAAGGTTTAAATGGGGGGCACTCATATTATCGTTCGTTTTTCGGTACTGAATGAAGTAAAACATATATTAAGACATGAAACAATATTGTCTCTTACAGCAAAATAAAACCAAAATATAATAATGTCCAATTTTTAATATGTTTTCTTGGAGTAAACTTAAACTTAAAACATTTACGGTCATACTCATTTACACATACATCACAAACACTTCATAATTACAAGCAAAAAAACAGGTGAACCAGGCTTAAATACATTTCTCTCTATAGCCAATGACTGAGAACTTTTTGTTTGAATCAATATTCATTTTAATAATCACAAAAACCAATAAAATTGACGACACTTAAAACAACAAACCTCATAAGAAACTCACGTAGGCCAAAGCGATTTTAGCAGCAATATGGCTGAATCAAAAATTGGTTACTCTATTGTTGCCACTGTCCTTATAAAATCACCGACGGAATCTCGTACCAACGCCCCCTATCTCCGGAACCTCAAGTACAAGAGGTAATAGTTTACTTGTAGTAAATAGTTACTGTAATTCTTATTTCTAAGTTGCAACAAAATAATAACGACTGGTAATAGCCAGTTTAAAGTAGCAGTAGACGATAACTTTTTCTATTCTGCAACGACTCGTTTTACTTTACAGAAATACGTTATAGGAGTACATTTGAAGGTAATGGAGTAGTCTCTGCAAAGTTCAAGAAGGTACTGATACTTAAAAGTTGTAATTTAGTAAACAGATTAGAAACAGTAACTTTGAATAATTACTATTATGTCACGGAAAAGAAATGACGACCTTGGAGTCAATTCCTTAAGTAGTTGCTTCGCAGTAGTTATTATATGATTACTTTACATGAAAAATTACTATAAAGTATTATTCGCTGTACCAAATAGATATATAATACTTATATATGTATATACGCAGTACCAAATACATATATAATATTTAAAAACGTGTAACCTAAAGTATTAGAACATTGCAATTGTCAATTATTCGATTTCTCAAATTGTTTACTTCTAGTACAGGATTTTAATAAACCAGAGCGTTCAGAAGACCATATAAATAACAATCTAGGATTCATATCAGGACTACGAGCTGGCCAACTTTGAAGTCCTGCACGTCCGATCCAGCGCTTAGGGTATAAACCAAATATTAGCTATTACATGTAGGGATAGGTCTTCTAATAAATTGAGTGGATGTTCTGTAGTCTGTACAGGATTCACCTAATAATCTTTTTGGTAAAAAAAATGGGTCATTAGGTAGTCATTAATAATGCCTATCCATACGTTGTGAAAACATTTAGAGTGGTTTAAAGTCATTTTTTTTAACGAAAACGAAGCTACATACGAACAAAACACAAGAGACCAAAAAAAAAAACGATTTTTTTTAACTTTAACACCCTATATTTCAGAATCGGACACATGTTCATAGGAACTATTTTTCTTAAAATCACCTAAGGGATCACCACCGTACCGTAATTAGTTGTATGTGTCGTAGTTTTTTAGTGAAATCGTTTTTTTCTCGAAGATTCTAGACGATTCATGAAGCGTCAGATTTGAGCAAAAGTATGAAGTTGCACAATCTGCATGGGCTCTTAATAAAAAGTCAGGCTTTTTCGTTTCTTCATAAAAAGTTAAACCGACGATACAATATGCCTAAATTAAAATGTTGCCGCTTTGTGAAATAAAAAAAAACATTTTGTGTTTAAATAATTTGGGACGCAGATTTATACCGGGTGATCCCCATTCTCAACACATAGTATCTGTATGGTATCAAAAAAAAATTCAGACCACAAAATAAGCATTCTCAAATATGAACAATAAAATTCTAAAAGTTCTATGAAATACTTTTTATTTATTAATATATAGACTTACTTTTTTGACATAGGGTATTAAACTGTTTTACACAAATGATTCTAAGTAAACTGCTTCTCTTACTGACAAAAATTGTAGCAGTCTACGAAATATCTGAGCCATCCAAAAGTAATTCATATATGATATAGCATTCTATTAAAAGAAAGATAAAAAAATTAGTAAATTTTGAATATCCACCTGACTATTGTAATTTTTCAATGTAAACAACTATCTATCTTCCACTGAATGAACGTATGAAATTCGATTTAAAAAGAATCAGTATCCAGCACATTCTACTAGAGAACAGTTGCAATGGTTAAAGAATACAATTAGAAATTATTGTTTAAGAAGATATACAGATTTATGGTGACCTGCCTGTTCATTAGATCTTATACCGCTTGATTTTTTATAGAGTATAAAAAGCTTAATAATATATAAACACCAATTTTTTTATGATATTAGGAACTTCAAAATTCAATTAGAACAACTGCAGAGATACTTCTGCAAAAATCTTGAATTTTCTTTAGTGGAATATTTGAAAACAAAGTAAAAAACCCACTTTTTATGGACACTGATTAACTTGAAAAGTCAACTAGTGACCAATTACCTTACGTATATTTTTATGATGGGTTTTAATTAATTCAATGGTCTATACATTTAGTTTTAGACATTTCTTAAGTCTTTACATGAAGAATTAAAATACCAACATTTTAAATTAATCTTTTCTTTTGTAAATATGCTAAAGAAAACTTACCTTCTATAACAGATTAAAACATTTAGAAGATTGATTAAAAACATTTATAACATGTTAAATGATTTCTCTTATATTTAATGTATGCCTCTATTTATTGCGAAAAAAGTTCAATGTATGAAGATATTTAAAATGTTCTCTTTTTTTGGTAATTAAGAAGATATAATGTACAATACCTACCACTTACACCTTTGAACTTGTAATAAATCTATTTAATCCTAATATATTATTTCAATGTTTCAATAATTTACTCAATAAAAAAAATTCCCATGTTGCACACTGTATAGATTAAATATAAAATATTTTTGTATCATCCTATATTTTTTTTTAGGTTTATTTAAATCCCGCTCATAAAAACGGGCAAATGTGTTTTCAAATAATTTAATAACATAATAAATAATCATAAATTAAACATTTTTTACATATTTACAGAAATAACTTATATATTAACTAAAATATCCTAATATAATTATTCAAAATAAATCTACTGGTACATCAATTTAAACATTAACGAAAATCCATATCCTTGTCATCGTCTTCGTTATCCTGATGTGCTGTTATATGTGTTAGAGAGGACTTGGAAATAATTATTTATATTTTTATACAAATAAGATTAAATAACTATCTCGTTGATCTTAACTTGAGAGCAACGTAAGAAGTGCCTCACTGGCTAAACGATACAAATGAAAATTAATTATTAGAAAGATCTACAACTCCACAGTGACTTGTTCGCTTTCCGGATCTGATACCGCTTGATTTTCTTTAGGGGAATATTTGAAGAAAAAAAACCACCTTTTATAAATATTTATTAACTTGAAAATTCAATTAGGTACAAATTCAGAAATATTTTTGGCATAATGTTGCGGTGTATGTATTCTTATAATGCATTTTAATTAACTCGAAACAACGATTTAGAAATTTAGATTTTTCCTCCTACCGTCACTATTTAATATTGTTTGACATTCCTTAAGTCTTTACATGAAGAATTAAAATACCAACATTTTAAATTAATCTTTTTTTTTGGAAATCTGCTAACAAACTCACATATATCAATTTATTCTGTTTTCTGGGAATTTCAGTACATATCAAATTATATCTCTTATATTTAATGAATGCCTCTATTTATTTGGAAAAAGTACAACAGTGTGGATATATTTAAAATTTTCTCTTTTTTTGGTAAATAAGAGGATATAATTTTATATCTTGACTTGTTTTAAGTTTTAGGTTGTGTTTACCTACTACTTACACCTTTGAACTTGGAATAAATCTATTTATTCCTAATATATTATTTCACTGTTCCAATAATATACTTAATAAAGAAGATTCTTATATGTTGCACACTTTTTTGGACCACACTGTATAGATTAAATATACAATATTTTTATATCTTCGTATATATTTTTTTAGGTTTATTTATATTCAACTCATGAAAATGGGCAAATGTGTTTTCAAATAATTTAATAAGATACTAAATAATCATAAATTAATCAACAAATCAGTAATCTTTACAACGTCATTTTTTACATATTTACAGAAATAACTTATATATTAACTAAAATATCCTAATAATATAATAATTTTTCAAAATAAATCACTGGTACCTATATCAATGTAACATTAACGAAAACCCATATCTTCCTTAGAGAGAACTTGGAAATAGTTATTTATATTTTATTATACAATTTACAATACTAAAAAAGTACAATAGCATGGAAGTATTGATTTGCCTTTTTTGGTAAATAAGAGGATATAATTTTATATCTTGACTTATTTTTTTATAAGTTTACATTGTCTTTACCTACCACTTATACCTTTCAACTTGTAATAAAACTATTTATTTCTAATAGTAATATGGTATTTCAATGTTTCAATAATAAACTTAATAAAGTAAATGCCCATATGTTGCACACTTTTTTCTAAATAATTTAATAACATAATAAATAATCATAAATTAATCAGCAAATCAGTCATCTTTACAACGTCTCATATTTTGTACATATTTACAAAAATAACTTACATATTAACTAAAATATCCTAATATAATTTTTCAAAATAAATCAATGGTACCTATATCAATGTAACATTAACGAAAACCCATATCTTCCTTATAGAGAACTTGGAAATAGTTATTTATATTTTATTATACAAACAAAATTAAATAACTACCTAGTTGATCTATAACTTGAAATTATCGTAAAGTTTGGTTTGAACAGAATGAGGGCACAACACAGTCTTTTAGAGAAGTGCCTCATTAGCTGAACGACCCAAATGGAAATTAGTTATTAGGAAGATCTGCAGCTCAACAGTGGCTTGTTCGCTTTCCGGATCTAATACCTCTTGATTGGCTTTAGGGGAATATTTGAAGAAAGTTTTGGTAATTTGCGGTCTGCTTTTCTTAAGTTCGCGTATATTTTTTTGATGGGTTTTAAATAATTCAATGATTTATAAATTTAGTTTTTTTGTCCTCCTACCGCCACTACTTAATATTGTTTGATATTCCTCAAGTCTTTACATGAAGAATTAAAATAACAACATTTTAAATTAATTTTTGTTTTTGTAAATATGCTAAGGCAAACTCACCTTCTATAACAGATTAAAACATTTTGAGGATTGAGTAAATACTCTATAAATTATATCGATTTATTCTGTTTTCTGGGAATTTCAGAACAAGCTAAATGATTCCTCTTATATTTAATTAATGCCTCTATTTATTTGGAAAAAGTACAATAGTATGGAAGTATTAAAATTTTTTTTGATAAATAAGAGGATATAATTTTATATCTTGACCTATGTTTTTATAAGTTTTACATTGTCTTTTCCTACCACTTATACCTTTGAACTTAAATCCATTTATTCATAATATATTATTTTACCGTTCCAATAATATACTTAATAAAGAAGATTCTTATATGTTGCACACTTTTTTGGACCACACTATATAGATTAAATATACAATATTTTTATATCTTCGTATATATTTTTTAGGTTTATTTAAATTCCGCTCATAAAAATGGGCAAATGTGTTTTCAAATAATTTAATAACATAATAAATAATCATAAATTAATCAACAAATCAGTAATCTTTACACCGTCTCTTTTTTTTACATATTTGCTGAAATAACTTATATATTAACTAAAATATCCTAATATAATTTTTCAAAATAAAACAATGGTAATACCAATTTAAAATTAACGAAAACCCATATCCTTGTCATCGTCTTCCTTATCTTGACGTGCAGTCATATGTCTTAGAGAGAATTTGGAAATAGTTATTTATATTCTTATACAAACAAGATTAAATAACTATCTAGTTGATCTTAACTTGAGAGCAACGTAAGGTTTCGTTTGGATCAGAATGAGGGCAGAACACAGTTTTTTATAGAATTGCCTCATTGGCTTAACGATACAAATGGAGATTAATTATTAGGAAGATATACAGCTCCACAGTGGCTTGTTCGCTTTCCGGATCTGATATCTCTTGATTTTCTTTTGGAGAATATCTGAAGAAAAAAAATTGAAAATCCACGCTTTATTAACAGTGATGAACTTGAAAATTCAATTAGGGGTACCAATTCAGAAATATTTTTAACAGACTGTTGCGGTCTACTTTTCTGGAATTCGCATATATTTTTATGTTTAGTTTTTTTTTCCTCTTACCGCCACTACTTTATACTGTTTGACATTCCATTTTAAATAAGGTTTTTTTTTTGTAAATATGCTTAAGGAAACTCACCTTCTTTGGCGTTAGATTAAAACATTTTGAAGGTTAATTAAATTACATCAGTTCAGTCTGTTTTCTAGGTTTTCTCAGAACATGTTAATTAATTTCTCTTATATTTAATGAATGCCTCTATTGAGTGAGAGAAAGTAAAATAGTATGGAAATATTTAAAATCTTCTCTTTTTTTTCGTTAATAAAAGAATATAATTTTATATCTTAACTTATGTTTTAATACATTTTATATTGTATTTACCTAAACTTTATACCTTTGAACTTGCAATAAAACTATTTATTCCTAATATAGTATTTCAAATGTACTTAATAAAGAAAATTGCCTTATGTTGCACATTTTTTTGGACCACACTATAGATAAAATATAAAATATTTTTTAATTGACGAAATATATTTAAGTTTGTTTAAACTACGCACAAGAAAATGGGCAAATGTGTTTTCCAATAATTTTATTAAAATTAATATTGCACATAATGAACAATCAACAAATCAATAATCTTTACAAGGTCTCATATTTTATACATATTTACAGAAACAATTTATATATATATTAACTAAAAATATCCCAATATAATTTTTCAAAATGAACCACTCATACATCAATTTGAACGTCAGCGAAAACCGATGATATCGTTTCACGTCCGATTACAATAATTCAGGGCTTAAAGTCCATTTTTTTAACTTCCTTGTCATCGTCTTCCTTATCCTGATGTGCAGTCATATGTCTTGTCAGATGATGCCGTTCCCTAAACGACTCCGCGCAAACCGGACATTTTAGTTTTTCCTCTCTCCGTCGCTTGTGCATGTCGTTCGCCTCATTCTTATGATGTGACCTCATGTGATAAACCAGATCTGAAGTCATCCGAAACGTTATGTTACATTTGGCACAGACGTTTTGACCTGGCAAAGACAGAGCGGCCAGAGACGGTGGTAAAAGTGAGGTTAGGATGGCGGCAGCCGGGTTTCTAATGTCAGCTGGCGAAGCTATCTTTAGTAAATCTTGACTAGGGAATTGCTGGTAATTATACGCCATTTCGGGCCTATACATTGCCGGTCTTAATTTGGGAAAATTCGGTTGAATAAGCTCGGGATTTTTGGCCAGAAAATGGCCATCTAAAGCAGATTGTTGCTGGAAATGATCGGGCATGAAATTAGTCTGATACACTGATAGAGGTTGGGCAGATTTGAATATTTGGTTTTGATACAGCATATTGGATGGGAAGCTTTGGTAGGTTCTATTTACAATGGGGGGAGAGGGGCTTAGAGAGTTTTGATAGTTAATATCTGGACTTAGAGATAGGCTGGGAGACATGCGGGCGTCTTTAGAAAAATTTACCTTAGTAAAAGCACTTTTCTGCTCCACGGGAGACGAGGCTTTACGAAGGGCCTCATAATTTTTATTCTTGATCAGGTTGGGGTCGTCGAAAATTTGCTGTTTTTGCGTAAAGTACTTTTGATGGTTCAGTTTTAACTCACAGGAGGAATCTTCAATGTCGATTTCTTCGTCTTCATCGTTGTTGTTGTAGCAGCTCTCGACGTCTCTCTCAAAACTGGCACTTTTCAAAATCTTGGTCTGTTTCTGCTTTAGTTTTTCATCAGGAAGCATCAAAAACGCCACATCAAAAGGCCGTTTCACCGACTTAGAAGCCATGATATGAGTCTGTTCGTCGCACTTAACCTCACTTTTTATGTCAACTTTACTTCTACTTTGCACATCCATGTTTAAATGGAAACTGAGTGTTCACACAAGCAGAACGACCCTCACTATATGAAAACCGTGTTGTCGACACGAAAGCGAAACAAGTAATGTGAAAAACCATACAGCCAGGCTGGAAATATTGCCCGCTTTTCTTCCTACCCCTAAAACCAGCTGGAAGCGAGTTTATCCCACCTTTAAGCCAGAAAAAGATGAAAGCCCATTTCGGCGTAATGGGTGTAAGCGAGAAGCACTGCATACGTTTTAAAGAGCGTATTTCGTTTTACTACCCGAACCTTCCTATAGGGGTGAACGTAAGTTTTGGGGTAACAAACAGACCAATGGAATTTTAGGGCTGGGCGGGGTCTAGAAATACGTTCGTCCAATACGGTTTTCAATGTATGCGGCATTAAAATTTGAAAAGGATGAGTCCCGCGGTCCTATTTTGGCTGCTCGTTCGGGAATCGGTTATCGACAGATTGTCCGACTTATATAAAGTGCCAGTTTTTTAATGAGCAATTATGATTATTTTAATAATATTTATTAAAACCTTCTGTTCGACGCGAGATTTATTTCTAGTTTTATCTAATTATTTAAATTATTTAATTTATTATTCGAAAATAATTACCTGTTCGGATGATATTAAATTTGAACTTTTTTAGTTAGTATTTTATTTAACGTATTATAATTTTTTTGACGACTATTTCAATATAATATTTAATAAAACCTTCTGTTTTATTTGTGATTAATGCTTAATTTTGTTAGTTATTTAAAATATTTAATTTAGTCTGGAATACTGGGTGATTCACGACCCACTGTACATACTTATGTGGTGTATAGGGTATCCCTAGGGTATATCGAAATGGATATTTAAATTGATTAATTCGGCTTTATTACTAAGATACAGGGTGATTTTTATATTTTGGTAAAAATTTGTTCACCCTGTATCTCCTAAACGGCTTAATCCATTTTTTTTAAATTTTGTACACAAACACTCTTGGTATATCATAACTTTTTGACGTTTGAAAAGTATCAAAGTTCCAGGGCCGTATCCAGCCAATTCACACAGGGGAGGGGGGCTAGTTTTGAGACACCCTGTACATCGGAATTCGGTTTTTTTGAATTTTTTTCTTAAACTACATTCATTTGTGAACAATAATATGCCACCATCTTGAATGGCACACTAAAGGTTATGTACGAAATTTAAATCTTTAGATAGTACATACCCCTTTTTTTAGCGGTATCTGTATTAAAGCTTTTAACTAAGTATAAAATTATTTCAATGATTGACTTTAAAAAAAAAAACTATCTCTACTAATAAAACACAGCCTTGTCGAATTATTTTTTATTTTTAGTGACCCAAAAATACCAAAATCTACCCTAACACAATAACGCCTGTCTAACGATACCTCTACATTTTTGTGCACGCTTTTATGAATTGCAATTGAGCGTTGAATCATTTACATTTGAGGTTTTTGTCTAAATGCTTGACTTTTAAAAAAATTAAACTATCTCTACTAATAAACCAGTTAATTTCTGTTTGAGTATTTTTCGTCTCATCTCTTATCTAATGCTCGAGATCGTGATCATTTATCGGCTAACGTAAAAATTTATCTTTTTTTATTTTTGTTATTGTATACAAATTACGTGTAAGAGCTTGTTTTTTTTTAATTTTTTTATTTAAAAAATAGAAGTGTGCCTTGCCTGATAGAACAACTGCTGGTTGGTGTTCTCATCGTTTTTCCTGTTACTTAGCAATAGTAATGTCAGTTAATAATAAGATCAAATTTTGTCACTGTCAATTTCTGTTCATAACTTTTACTATCTGACAATAATCATTTAAGAAACTTTAGATCTAAATACGTTATTACGCCTGTGATATTCTCGCATCGTGAATATGCAGATAAGATATTCTTCTATGGCTTCTGCAATGGGGTCGCAATTCAAGCAGTGGCGGAGTACCAGCGTCGTTTTCCAGATAGATGGGTGCCAGATAGAAGAGTTTTTCAACAAGTTTTCACTACTGCTGGAGAATCTGGGATGTTTCCAAGTGGAAAAATTGTATCTGAAAGGAAATCGGGACCCAACGTTGAAGTAGAAGAGGCTATACTCAATGCCGTCGAAAATGATCCAAGCATAAGCACTAGGCGTATTGCAGATACTTATCAAATTACACAATCGTCTGCTTGGACAAATCTTCACATTAATTGTTTATACCGATTTCATTTACAACGGGTTCAACATTTGCAGGAGAGTGATTTTGAGTTGAGAATGCAATTCTGTAACTGGATTAATGAAGATCGAAGGTTGTATAGGTATGTTTTGTTCACTGATGAAGCACAGTTCATGCGTGATGATATAAATAATCTTCACAATGAACACCGGTGGTCCTATGAAAAACCTCACGCTACAGTAGAACATAATTTCCAACATAACTTTAGCATTAATGTGTGGTGTGGAATGTTAAATGGTCATTTAATTGGTCCATTTATAATCGACGGTAGTCTTACAGGAGAAAAATATTTAAACTTTCTTGAAAATCACTTGCGAAATCTATTAGAAGATGCTCCCCTTAATGTAAGACAAAACATGTATTTGCAGCATGATGGAGCCTTTCCAAACCGATGGATTGGTCGGGAAGGTCCGTTTAATTGGCCACCTAGATCGCCAGACCTTAATCCTTTGGATTATTGTCTTTGGGGATGGTTCCAATCACTGGTATATTCCACTAAAGTAAATACAAGAGAAGCATTATTGGATCGGATAACAAACGCACCACAAACACTAAGAAACGCGCCCGAATGTATCCACAGAGCAACCCGAGCTATACACCATAGAGCTGACCTGTGCTTAGAAGCAAATGGTGAAATTTTTGAAAATTATAAAACGTAACCTAGATTTTATTAAAAGCAACTTAATAATAACAATTTTAATAAAAATTAAATATCTTTTGTTTAGTTTATGTCTGAGGCACTGAATACACACCTCAAAAAAATGTGTTAGTCTTTCATTTCAAAGCTTTTGTGCCAAGATGCGTTTAAATTTGGACAAAATAACAAACTTTTAAAATTTTGCGATAAAAAATTACATGCGCCGAAATTGTTTTAAATCCAAATATCTCGAAAACGGTTGCTCGTATCCACTTTTAACAGGTATACCTTTTTGCCCTAAAAATGGCAACGGAATAATTTGTTTTACTCAAAAATGTAATACAAGACTGTATCAAAAAGTTGTGATTGTTCGAAGTAGTAGAAAGACATGTAGGTGGCGCCCCCTACAAGCAAGAGCAATACTAATATTGGATTCGAATTTGTCATACCAAAAAAGCCCCGTATATCAATTTTTACTCCATTATTTACATTATCATAGATTTTATTTAAAAAATAGGAAAATTAAATAAAAACTTTAACACCCTGTATCTCGAGAACTAAGGCCTTGCGGACACTTATTTATATAGACTTTTATGTTAATTTTTTGGTCCTGAATATGTACCTAAAGTATTGACATTTCCTCATGAATCACCCTGTATAAGACCCTGTCAATTGTTAAAAAGTTTGTTCTACCAGAACTCTTACTGTGGAATGTTTATTTTTCTCTTTGTGCAATCAAAATAATCTAGAGCTACGTACGAAAAAACAATTTCTAGCGATTTTGAAATTTTTTCTTCAATTCCAACATACGGGTTTTTTTCGAAAAAAATTTTTTTTTTATTTTTTGCTGAACAAAGCTCACTTGTGGCAATCAAAGGTATGTATCAGATTATAAACAGAATTGGCGTTAAATAATGATTTGCTGGGTTTGTTTTTTTTATAAATCTTGAATTCAATGTTCATAGGAAAAATAAACTACTATTTAATATACACAGCGAACAAATTGCGAGTAATTTTTATTACTTCCGTTTCATAGCTTCGGATGTAATTTTTTCCGTTTTTTTTTCTGATTCTAGTGAACTTTTAAAATTCCCGGAGCTGTAGTGTTGCCACGTAAATGGTAACTAAACACAAATAAATGCCGAATTCCTGGAAACAAAATATTATTAGGTTTTATTTTAAGATATTAGAAAAAGCAACAATTTTGAACGTTATTGGTAAAACGAATAGCTACAGATATTGTCTATTATATACGAAAGCGTATTCGAACTGCACTATTTTTTATAATTCTCATTTTAAGATGGATTCCCAGCTTAAAGTGATTCATCAACACGATGAGAACTGTTCATTCACTCTCTATTAAAATAGGTCTTTAAATAATGTATTGGTTGTAAGCACTTGACGCAATTTTATAAAAATCTTTTCCCATTCTTATATGTTCCTGTGGCATATTTACAGAGTTTTACTTTTTAAACATTCTCATATATTTTCGGGGGTATAATAACTTATGATTAAAGGCCTCAGCAAATTCTTTTCTATTAGTCTTTAAAATGTCCCAATCCATCCATTTGTTGGGCTACTAGACCGGTTTTATTTACTTTATTTTGCTTATTTTCTTATTTTGCTATGTTGTATAATGTAAATTTCATCATCACATGTCCAGTGGACACTATTTTTTTGTTTATTAACATATTATAAGTGATTGTACTGTGACGGTAATTGTAAATACCATACATCTGTTCAACAAATGAATAATACAAAAAATAACATCATCAAATGAAAGATTCTTTTGTTACAAGTCTTATACGACCGATCGGAGAGGACAGTTCTCACCCGCTACCTCCCCCCTACGCAACTGGCATCCGCAGCAAAGTATGAGTGAGGGAGGGGGTGCAGTCCATGGAAGCAAGGGAAGCAGGGGTTCCCCAAAAAAAATTACAAAACATCTTCTAAAAGGTAATTTTTGAAATAGGAATCCATTAATTTAGTTTATATTAAAAATGCTAAAATATTATCTTAATTATCAAGCCCACAATAGAAAATCGAATAGAACCTATGCGGGCCGCTAGCTTCTCTGCAGCCAAGTCCTGTCAAGCATACAGGACTACACTTCCTGTGAATCGAGCCAGAGGTTATTGAACTTTCCACCGGCTGTTTGCAATTTTTGCATTTCAGTCGCGTGCTTTAAGTGGGGGCGGAAGCTATCGTTGGAGTAGGTTCTTTGTTTGAACGGCTATCTGTGTGTTGTGTGATACGTACGTCGCGTCGTGCATAGTGCGATATGGAAGACAATAAACGGACGTGGATATGCAAATCTGTCAACTTCGGCTGTCGGTAATAACGTTGAAAATGTTGGAGAATGTAGTAAGAAGAGTGTGTGTAAATGTGTGGTGTGTGTCTTAATAATAAAGGGATTTTCAACATTAAACTTCGCTGATAAGCTTCAAATAATTTCCAAAGGAAGGGCAAAACCGCCTATGAAAAATTTAACCACAAAAATGAAAAACTGTATTAGACTTTTTATCCGGAAAAACAATACGAACAATTTAAATGGCTAACAGGGTGTGAAAATATAAGAAAATTATTTTGTGGGCCATGTTTACTTTTTGAAAATGAAAAAGGTCTCTGGAATAAAACTGGATTTTCCGATTTAAACAATTTTCATAAAAAGACAAATTATGTCCAAAGAGCATTTAGAGGCCGTTATAAAAGAAAAAGTCTTCGGCAAAACCAGAACTGAACACGCCCTTAATAAACAGAGGGAAATTAGTCACCTCCAACACAATGAACTAGTCGATAAAAATAGGCAAATATTAAGAAGACTTATCGATCTTGTTTGTTTTCTCGGACAGCACGAATTGGAATTTAGAGGTCATGACGAAACAAGGGTTTCTTCAAATAGAGGAAATTTTCAAGGTTTACTTAGTTTAATGGCTAAATATGATGATCGCTTAAAAAATCATTTAAAGGTCTAGCGTTTTTCACGGAAAGTCGAATCGAATCGAACCATTATTCTAAAAATAATTAAGCAGGAGATTGGCGAGGCGCGGTTCATTGCTATTGTTCTGGACGAAACAACTGATATCACTAATTTTAGCCAATTATCTATAGTAATACGCTACGTTAAAACAGACGGAAGTATTCAAGAGCGATTTTTAGGTTTTAAGAATGTGTTCGAAAATCGTACAGCAGATGCATTATATACCGTAGTTTATAACGTTACTAAATAAATTAATGGAGAGAAAAAATTAGTTGTTCAAAGCTATGATGCAGCTGCAGTGATGGCAGGACAATTAGGGGCAAGCTAGAGCACTTTCCCAAGTGCTGTGTTTGTCCATCCTTTTGCTCATAAATTAAATTTAGTTTTATCCCAGTCCGTCAATCACATTAAAGAGTGTAAAGTATTTTTCGTTATTTTAAGCGGCATGACTGCTTTTTTTCCGAGTCAACAAAACGTACACAAGCTTTGGACTCCATTGTCCACAAACGATTGCCCAAAGTAGCTCCTATTAGGTGGAACTATAATAGAATACTTCTGTTAACAGTATCTGAAAATCGTGAATCACTGATTGAACTATTTGAGAATATAATAGAAAATAATGAAACGTGGGACTCAGAAGCAATAAATAGTTCGAGGGGGTTTTTGGACTGTCTGAAACGAGATTTTAATTTTAATTATTTATTCAAATTCAAAATTCAAATTCAAAAAAAGTTTTATTAACAAAACAAACACAGCATAATTTTTAAAAAACAAGTAACAAAAAATATCTTGTTTATTTCGCTAATAAGGACTACATCTCGATTATAGAAACCGTTACCAACTTGCACATGGATTAACCATGTGCAAGTGCGATGCAGCCCTTGAACTATAAACTATAAACTTATCTAGCCCAAAATCAACATAAAAATTAAACAAAAAATAATTTAAAGTAAGATCTAAGGAATGCGCATACTAGGGGACAGAAGCGACGGTGACGGGGAGAGCGGCAACCGGAAAGCGGAGGTCGGGTGCCCAAGCCAAATCAACAACGGCACAGGCCCGGAACGGCAAACAACAAACTACATATTGAACAGAAAGAAAAAAAAAATAAAATCAACAGGTGTAGGTAAAAACAATGACTGAAAACGATATATGTAAAAGTATTAGATTGTAGCTTGTTGATTTCGTAATAACAGTGTTTTTGTAAATGTTTTAAATGTTTTAAGTGGATTTGATTTAACTTCATTACTTAACGTATTCCACAGACTTACACCTACATAGGAGAATGACTTTTGGAAGTTAGTAGTTCTGTGAGGAGGTATTTTAAATAATTGGCTACGGGTGTCATGTTGGCGCACCAAAGGAACGAATAGTTTTTTCAAATAAGCCGGATGACCCGTTTTTATAATTCTGTAGATGAAGGAGTACATATGGTGTTTTCTTCGATTTTTCATGTTCAGTAAATTATGGTTGTTTAAGTGTGGGGTTCTCTGTAATGAATATCATAAGCAAATCTCATACAAGAATTTTGAACTTTTTGAATTCTATGCTGAATGCTTACACTTAAAGAGTCCCCATAAACAGTATCGCAGTAATCAAAAAGTGATAATATTAAGCTATCGCAAAGAAAATATTTTGTTTTTTGGGGCATGGATCTAGCTATTTTGTATAACTGCTTTAAACGTATATAAGATGCCTTGATTTTATTTTGAATATGGGGTAGGAATGACAATGAGCAATCAAAAACAACACCTAAGTTTTTGGCTTCTTTCACGTTAGGTATTAAATTGCCGTCTATCTCCGCTTGAATGGTATTAATTTCTCTACCCGAGTTAAAGACTATAATTTGTGATTTAGATGTATTTAGTTTTAGGTTTTGTTCGTGTGCAAATTTGTGAATGTTCATTAGGTCATACTTTAAAAGTTCTTCTGACAGAGATAGAGTATCTTTTGCAAAAGATAGGAACAGCTGAGAGTCATCTGCGTACTGACGTAGTGTAGAGTAACTCGTGCAGCTATTCATGTCCGCGACATATATTGAAAACAGAAGAGGAGAAAGTATTGAGCCTTGCGGTACACCCTGTCTGATGGGGATGAAGCGTGATTTTTCGGCTGAAGAATTATTATTGATTGAAACACTTTAACTTTTAAAGAAACGCACTGCTGATTTGTTGAACATATTTTCAGAAATATTTCCATTCTCGGACAATGTTTTTAATATATTACAAACTAAAACAAATGATATTGCTTTTTGCCTAAAAAAAGTAGATGAGTTTAAGTCCATGTTAGGCCAAAAAAGAGATGACTTTGACCTATTTTGGGAGAAAACGATAACGTTATATGTAGAGTCACAAGCCAAGCGTCTTCAAACAGACAAGGTGGGAGATGTTCAAACATCATATAGACGCCTCTTTTATGAAATAATCGATCAAATTCAGCAACAAATAAACTATAGATTTAACGGTTTAAATGATTTTAAATTCCTCGAGCTTTGCGATTTTGATGCATTTAAAGGAAAAACTTTTCCAGAAGATGCGTTTAAATCTTTTCTTCTCCATTATGGCCAGTTCTTCGCCCTAGTGTTTCTGCGATCTGAACTAAAAGTGATTTACGAAATTGATGATATTAGCGCAAAAAATAACGTTAAGGAACTAATGCAATTTTTAAAAGACAAGGAGCTGGAAGATGCCTACACCGAAGTGTCGAAATTGTGTGAATTAGTATTGACAATACTTGCCACAAGTTCATCAGTAGAATGCAATTTTTCAACACTTAAACGTATAAAAAATTTCGTGAGAAATTCAACGAGGCAGGAGAGACTTTCGCATACATCGCTGTTGTCCATTGAAAATAAACTTCTCCAAAATATGTCGGAGCATCGACGTTTTTATGATGACGTCATGAATTACGTTACAAATAGGTAAGTTTCTAAAAATTGCTTCCCTTTCTTAAAATTTCACCGCACGCCCCTGTCTTTAATGAAGTTCTAATTCCCAGTTTCAACTATCTGTTAAGACTAATTTTCACTGTAAAGTGTAAATAATGACGAATTATCAGTTTAATTGTTAATTAATCCTAATTCCCAGGCTTATACTTCTCAGTTAAGACCATCTTGTCAGTTGAGACTAATTTTCTTTTCGAAATTTCAATTAGTGAATTAGTACTAACTGACAGTTTAACTAGAAAATTAATTTTTATTGAAATTAATTTAAATTGAAAAATTAGTCTGAATTTATGTTTTAAACGGAGAATTAGTCTTAATTGACAACTTAAGCTGTGAATTAGTCCAAATTTACACTTTAAACTCGGTATTAGTTTTAATAGACACTTTCAAGTGAAAACTGGTATTATTTGAGGGTTTGAACTGGAAGCCTGGTCTAATTTTGATTGACACTTTAGACTGGGAAGTAAAACTAATACCTGATTAAAACTAATTCCCAGTTTAATGTGTAAAATAGGCCTACTTCCTAGTCCAAGGTGCGTCAGAGAAAAGTAGGCTTAACTTCCATTTTTCACTGCCAATTACGAATAATTTGAAGTTTAAAATGTAAATTAGAAATGTTAGAACTGTCAGTTAGTGAATTAGTATTAATAATTGATAATTTAGGCCGGAAATTATTCTTAATTAACAGTTTATCTATCTTGGTCTTGTTGTTGGGCTATCTGGAAACTGTCTATGATATTCGTTACGAGCTATCGATGCATTTTTACCATATAAATAAAATAATTCATCATGTCGAGTTTCTCTTCTTCCGAATAAACCATCGTCCAACGTATTGGATATTAAAAATGCTCGTAAATAGATACTTTTGACCGGTAAACGTCAAAAAGGCGTCGTTCATTGCAATTGTCTTGACCATGGCTCACTATGTTTCAGCGCAAATTACCTTACCATTTCTTTAATGTTTAAACGCTTATATATCCAAAATTAATTGACAGGATATATTAAAAGTATATATATTTGAAATTAAAAAAAAAGATCTTCAATAATATGATTTAATATACAGGGAGTTTCATTTAAAAAAGCTGACAACCTGTCAAAATTTGACATTTCAATAATATTTTCGCACTAATGATAATTTTTGTATTTACGACATTTCCGTATCTATTCAAATAAACTCTCTAGGTGGGTGGAAAAATATACGGGAAAACCCTGTACATTTTCTATATTTGTTGCTTTTATAAAACATTTAACCCCCCTATTTATGAAAAAGGTTTAAGAGCTAGTCCAGATCTAGTTGTTGTAGTACTTAAAACTCTTAGTTCGTCAGTTATGTATTGCTTATGCCACTCTCATTTTGTAATTGTGACATTTAGAAAAATTATTTGTTCAATTGTTGAAAATGTCATCTTAAACCTATAATTGTCAAGTTAGATCTGATCTAAATTTAAACTTTTTTAGTGAATACGGGTGTTTAATTTCAGCCTTCCAATACGCCATTGTGTATATCTAGGTTCAGGCTAAAAATTGAGAGATAACCGACTGTTTATCTTTTAGTTTGTATGCCAGACAGACCCAAAGCAATGGTGCATAAAATGAGAAATTTCAGCCAATTGGTCGATACTGGAAATCTATAAGAAGTGTGAAGAATTCTTATTTAAAATCAAAATGCTAAAAAATTGTAACATGTCATTTAAAACTTATTAAGAAGAGGGTTATAACTTTCTAATATGAACTTAATACAGGCTCTTATTAAAAACACTCTTAATCCGATGCAACGTATGGTATATTGCCTATAAATCTCTTATTGAACAAAACAAACACCTGTGATGCGGTCTTTGCACATATGGCACGGACCAGCATCAATAGCACCCCCCGTAGCAATAAGATGGAACGGGACGTGAACATATTGTAAAGTATTTAGCGGAGGGTTGCTAAGTCATTCATATGGTCACATTTTTGTTTGGTGGTATATATAAAACAGTCGGGGCGGACCAAATCAATACTTTGTTTACAGTTAACTTAACCTCTGTATCAATCCTCTCCATTTCTCTGTTAGTTAAATATGTAAAAAAGTATATTTTGGAGAACATATTGCTTTCTCGTTTATGTAAATCAACGGTTTTCACAACTTGAGGTTCAGATTTGTTAAGTCCTTTTTCTAACGTATTGATAAAAAAATGAACAACATAACCGTTATATGGTTGCCGAAGGTATTTGGGCTTGTATTTTAATAAAATTTTAAAATTACAGAGAGCCTCTCTTTATTTAGTATCGTATCATGCAATCAACATATATATATATATATATATATATATATATATATATATATATATATATAGTTTTGGTATATTTTCTTTGACCTCCTAATATTATAATATATTTCTAAATTGAAATTTCTTGGTTTTAGGTCAGTTTGTGTTGAAATAAATTAGCTCACATTGTTTTTTTGAACATTTTTCTTAACGTTTCGACCTTTTTTAGGCCTTTTTCAAAAGTCTACAAATTTCAGGAATTTTTAAATTTCAAATTTAACTTACATAAATGTCAAGAATCTTACTTTAAACGTAGCTCAATTTTAAAAATAAAATTTCCAATATATTTAACGATTTCACTTTTACATATCTCACTAACAATTTACAATCACAACCGAAGAACATAAAATAAATAAAATGTATGCTTGGGTACCGTAAAGTGGGGTTACTTTGCACAAAATTTTTGGTTTTTATTAAATATCTATGGTTCTGCTTGGAATTATACAGCTGGCTTTAACTATATAAAAATTTGATCCTTTGGCTGTATAATTTCCAAATTAGAAGGCATAAATTTAACAAGAACCATGTTTTTTAAAAATTAAAAAAGTTGGCAAAGTTACCTCGGTTTTGGGGTTACTTTGCCGAGTAGCTTATTTCCACGTTTTCGAACCGTACAGGCAAAGTTAAGAGTCCCGAGGAGTTACTTTACCTCTCTTAAATGTGTTTTAAAAAATATTTTATTAAACATAATAAAACAGGTATACATTTTAACATTAAAAACGCATATTTTTAAGAAAAGTGAGGAACATTTACCTATTTGCAAATCAACACACAACGTTTTTTACAAAATAATACTTAGGTAACTCTTAGATAACAAAAATGGTTAAAACATACTTTACGAAACAAAGAACTAAAACATGTTATATTTGGTAAAATCAAAATTTTCGAATGTAAATATTTCTCTTGATGTTGATGTAAGTTTTGGCGATTCTAAAATAGTCACAATATCGTGTTCGAGAATAATACCTGTATCATCGATATTAGGAAAATAAAATCTATTTTGTGATTTTAGTCTTAAAAACTTTACATTACAACAGTCCTTTTCTTTTTCAATTACACGTGCAACGAAATGCTTGTATTGTTTTTTACCTAAAAGTGCTACAAGTAGGAAATCGGAATTTTTAACTCTAACTAATTTAGATTCATCTTCAGTCTTTTTAGTTACAATATCACGGGAACAATGGGCTTTAGGCTCGTTATTGCGGTTATCAGTCTTACTGGTGACAGTATCACGGGAGCAATGTGCCTGAGGTTCGTTATTGTGGTTATCAGTCTTTTGGGAAACCTCGACGTCATCTAATTCAAAATGGTCTTCAAATTCACTTTCAATGGTCCAGTCATATTCTTCAGATCTTCTATTTTTTTTGCACGTTGCTTTTCTTCAGGAACACGAGAAGTTAAATCCTCACTTGCAACAGATTTTCCAAGTTCTATTTTGACCATCTTCTTTCTTTTGGGGGTGCTTGCTTCTGAAGGAGCTCTACTTTCTTTAAGGAAATTCAACAAGGTGTCGCTAATCTCACTGTTGGTTTTCTCAAATCTTTTATTAGGCATTCTATTAAGAACCTCCTCTCTGTTAGAAGGGTAAATGCCTGTTGCTCGAAATCCGTTTTGAATAATTTGTTCGTCTTTTAATTTTATTTCTTCAATAAGTTTTTTTAATAAATGGGGGAAAGTGCTTTTGTTGACAGTACTATCTCGTGGATTTTTTATTTTGTAGGTTGTTATTATTCGGCGCCAAACTACCTTCAAAGGTTTAAAAAAACTTACATCCAACGGTTGTGTCAAATGTGTAGAATTGGAAGGTAAGAAGATAAATCTAATATTGTTTTTCTGGCACTCTCTAATGATAGTTATATTTAAATGGCTTGATAGATTATCCCCAATTAGCACCTTTGGTCCATTAATTTTCTTGGCCCACGGTAAAACCATCTGTGTAAACCAGTCCTCAAACGCGTACTGATCAAACCACCCGGATTTAGTTCTATTATACCGGGTACCGTGGGGTCCCCCGATACACCAGCCGTCATATAATCTCTCCGCCTTATACACAACATACGGGGCTAATAAAGTCCCATCTGCAGCGGCAGCGAACATCACAGATATTGAGGACTTCGTCGAGTTCATAATGGGTTCAGGGTATTTGATCCCTTTTCTAAAAATACATTTTGACGATCCAGGATCGTCCGTGAGATTCGTCTCGTCGTAGTTAAGGATCGAACTGGGTGGAATTCCTTCCACGTTCCTTTCTAAATTATCGAAATAATTGTTAATTTCTTCATCGGTTTTTTCAGCTCTTGCTTTCTTAATGTTTTGGCAATGTCTGTTGGATAATAGATGTTTGTGTCTTGCAATAAAATTTTTGCACCAGTCTACACCGGGTAAATTATCTTTAAATTTCTTTAGACGGACACCTTCTTTGTCTAAATGACTCTTCAACACTATTCGCAATTCTGTCAGGGTTAAAGGGCAGCCATATTCGGAACTGGCTATTATAACGTCGACAACAGACCGTTCAATCTCCGGGGAGATTAGCTGGGGTGCTCCTACAGGACCTATATGTATTTTTTTAACCTTATTTATTAAGGTTCTTCTAGGAATATTGAAGGTTTTGGATGCCTCAGTGTATTTCATTTGATTAGTTTTAATCAGTAGAACAGCTCTCTGCAATTGCTCTTCGGAATAGTCTTTATAACGCCGCGCACCCATTTGTCTCTTATATGTTCGAACCATTTTCTGAAAAAAAAATCTGATAAATATCTGGGGTAACTTTGCCAACCGCCAAAGCTATATGAAATTTGGCATCTAGAAAAATGTTAATAGCATAAATAGAACTCATATATGCATAGGTATAGGTGACGTTAAAATCAGAATTCAAGTTTCAATTGTTTTTATTTGACAAACCTTAGCATAGCAACATGATTTTACGACGTTAAAATAAAACTTTTACTTACATGACTAGCACATATTACACACCGCTTCGCCAAGATCCAGACTTGCACTGTATAATACTTGTTGGTCGCGTAGTGTTCTACCGCTAACAGTATTAAAGCAGCGTTGCCAGATTTAAAAATAATTATTTTTTTGTTTGTTAAGTGGCGGTCAGGCAAAGTTGCCCCGGTTGGCAAAATAACCCCAGTTTACGGTACTATAGAACTGATAGGTAGGTTTTACTTAAATTATTTAGATCTTTTTTGTCGTTTATGGCATTTGGATTTTTTTGGATTGCTACCATTTCGAGGAACTCTCGTTTCTTTTTGTTTGCTTCGACTCGTAATATTTTAGTTTCGTCGAAATTGAATGTATGTTTTCGCAATTTTTGATGTGATGTCAAAGCAGTGGTATTTCCTTTATCATACTTATGACCCTTTAATCTATTTTCTAGATACTGATAAATGATATTAATTTTTTTATTCTTAGGTGTTTTTGTTTTTAATCTTGAGTATATACCCGAAGATAATAAGTTGTATCCTTTATGACACACTTTTATGTTATTTCTTTCGAAGAGAATTGCTGTGAGAAGCCATTTATAAAGGGCAATGATATAAATTTTGTTGACTTATTTATTAGTGTTTTCTGCTGTTTTTTTTGTGAATTATAAAATATATGAATTCTTTTTTTAAATATTTTATTGACAAATTTTGGTGGATAACTGTTGTCTAAAAGTGCTTGTTTCGCTTTGTTAATGGCCTCTGTTCGGTATTCAGGATCAGAGAGTTGTACCACTCGATCTGCCAAGCCAATAACCACTGATTTTTTTGGGCAATTGGATGGTTGGAGTTAAAATTAAGATATCTAGAGGACCATGTTTTTTTTGTATACCATTCTGTTTTTATTTTTTGATTTTCATTGTGTAATGTTATACCTAAAAAGTTAATTTTTTGTTTTCTTCAACTTCAGTAGTAAATTGTAGTTTATTATTATAGCTGTTAAAATATTTTTTTAAGTTTTTGACCTGGTTTTTGGGAATAGCTGTGATACAATCATCTACGTATCGATAAAAAAAAATAAATATATATATATATATATATATATATATATATATATATATATATATATATACAACGTGTCTTGAAAAGTTCTTAACAAATGGAAAACTTTTTATTTTTCATTTTATGAAATTCATAAAAAGTTCTGGTTCCTCCATAAAATATATATATATATATATATATATATATATATATATATATATATATATATATATATATATATATAGTGTGTCCAAGATAAGGATGCACAGCATGGGGATCTCGAAAACGGTAATAGATATAGTGTCGGTTAACTTAGACAAAAGTTGCGTATTTTGATGCCCAACAAAATCCCGTTTTACAAATTTGAAAATTCTAGCCGTTCCGGAAATATCCGGGAAAAATCGAAATATTGCGATTTCGTTTTAATTTTCTTTTGAAGCTATTTGAAAAGATATGAAAAAAAAGAAAACACTTTTTCATTCTCACTTTTTAAGCTGTACAAGGTGACGTTAACAAATTTTCATTACAACGTTTCGTTTCGATGGAACCACCATCAACTTTGATTTTTCTTATGCGACGGAAAAAAGTACACCCAGCATTAGATTGCACTTTTCATTGCGAATTCAACGATGTACTACACAATATGGTTACTTATGTTTTTATCCAGAAAAATGGCTTTTTAATACATTTGTAGCATTTTATTATAGTAGGCCATGAAATCCTAACGATAAAAGGAAAAAAAACGTTGACAAGTTCGAATGAATATATTTATTTATTTAACAAATATTCAAACAAGTAAATGTTTGTATTGTTATTGTTGTTTTCGTTTTTTAATTTATTTTGTTCTACAATGGATGGAGGTAATTTTACAAATGAAGAAAAATGTGATATGCTATCTTGCTACATTTTATTCCAAAGAAATTGTGTAGGAGCCGAGCGCATGTATTCTAACAAATAGCCAGAGCGGAGACAACCTGACAAGTGTATTTTTCTGCGTTTGCTATTTAATCTAAAAGAATATGGATCATTTAAAAAAACCTGTATTATCCCGACACAAACCTTCCAATGAAGAAAACCAATACAACGTTCTACAATCTGTTATTGAAAATCCACAAACTTCCACCAGAGAAATTGAAGACCAGATAGGGGTAGCTAAATCTACAGCTCAATTTATTTTAAGGAAAAATCAATTTAAGCCTTACAAATTCCGAATATGTCAAGGATTAAAACCGGGTGACGATGAACAACGTAGACATTTTTGTGAGTGGTATACCAGGATGTGTGAAGACAGTTTTAATTTTCCTTATAAAATGATTTGGTCTAATGAAAGCATGGTAACCAATAACGGTATTTTTAACAGGCGCAAAACCCACTATTGGTCCCAACGAAATCCATGTGTAAATAGACCGTCCAGACATCAAGATCGCTTTGAATTTAATGTTTGGTGTGGGGTTTTTGGTAGCAAGATTATAGGCCCTATTTTCTTTCACAATTCATTAACTTCCGAGCAGTTCCTTGAGATCTTGAGGCACGATTTAGAAGATGCATTAGATAATTTACCGTTAGGCTTTGTACACGGCTGTTGGTTCCAATAAGTTGGGTGCTCCAGCCCATAACTTTTCTCGCGTCCGAATAGAGTCTCTATTCGGACGCGAGAAAGAAAGCTTCGAAAATGCCAAATGTGATTTTGGCGAAACGTCAGCAAAACTGTTCTTTTCAGAACGACAGTAGTGAACGGATGTACACCCGGAATGAAAACACATTATATATATATATATATATATATATATATATATATATATATATATATATATGTATATATATAGACAAACTTGTCTGATGATGCTCGAAAGGGCGAAATACGTATCACGTTTGTTGTAAATTGTAAAATTATAATTTAATGAGACCGAGACTTAGAGTCTTTTTCTATATTTGTTATTAAAACTAGGTCTCT
The DNA here is from genome assembly GCA_030620095.1 of Kuschelorhynchus macadamiae. Taxonomy (NCBI): domain Eukaryota; kingdom Metazoa; phylum Arthropoda; class Insecta; order Coleoptera; family Curculionidae; genus Kuschelorhynchus; species Kuschelorhynchus macadamiae. Next base: position 27,372 of record JAUTXW010003591.1, read on the forward strand.
TTGAGAAATATGGGCAATTTCTTCGATTTTTGATGCAAGAACTCTCTGAGGATGATCACGATTCGCGCTTGTAATTTTGTGACATCATGATGAAACATTGCAATACCAATCTAAATTTTGTCACTCAAATTATTTTTTCTGACGAAGCAAATTTTTTTTTTATGTAAAAATTAACAGGCATAATTGTTGATATTGAGCCAGGGAAAATCCACATTGGATACGTGAAAATCACACCCAATTTCCCCAAAAGATAAATGTTTGTTGTATTATAAAGGTTGCAAAAATAATGGGTCCCTTCTTTATAGAAGACACATTAACTGGAGAAATATATTTGAATGTTTTATGGACCGAAATTGTCCCAGCTATTGCAAAACTATTTCCGAGTTACCGGAAGTTCTTTAGTTTACCTGCTGTACTAAATATTTAAACTTGATTTTTTTCGGTAATGGTGCACCAACTGATGAAATATGGATTCAGCAGGATGGTGCTTCACAGCATGTTTTTTTTGGAAGATGGATTGGACGTAGGGGTACAATAGAGTGGCCACCTCGGACTCCGGAATTGAAGCCCCTCGACTAATTTTTGTGGGGACACCTTAAAAATGGGGTGTATAAAACTAAGCTCAAAGACCTCGATGATTTAAATGAGCGAATAGAAATCGAATGCAGAGGAATCAAGAAGGCTATTTTTTTATGTTTTCTCTTGCTAGTGTTTTGGTAACAAGATGGGCAAGTATTGGGATTTCTGGTCTGCCAGAACGTACAGCATCTTTTACCTTTCCAGTTTCACGAAATTTTTTGTTGATTTTACTTACGGTAGATTTAGTTATTGGATTTCTGTTAGGATATTTCTTATTAAAAATGTTAGAAACATCTTGCAGGTTTCGCATTCTGCCCCTATAACCCAGTATAAATTTTAATTCTTTGGGTATCAGTTAAATATTTTTGTAAATTAACAAAACTGACATTGTTAAACACAGGGTGATCCACGTTGAGTGTCCTATTAAAAGTTCTAGAGAACTATAAAAGGGATTTTTTCAAATTCGGCATACGGACATAATAAGTAATAATCTATATTTTAAAAATATTTTCGCAAGTGCAGCGTTGCCACATCTTTCCGAAACCAATAGCAACATTCACATTTCAAATAGAACACCCTATATTTTATTGCAGTTTCTGATTCTACGCACGATTTTAAGTAACTTTTGTTAACATCTTCCTATACTTATCTCCTACCATTTTCTCTAAAAAAATTAATTTATGATTTTTTTTTTAGAAAATCACCACGTTAATAAAATTCCATATTTACCTGCGTAAGCGAGATAATTACTAGATTTTTTTTCTGGGTTAGAGAGTGCATATATTTAAAATAACTATATGTTAGAATAGCGATATATCATACAGGGTGTCATATAAAAAGGGTATTTTTATCGAAATTTAGTAATGGTGAAAACTCATTTATTTTAAATACAACACCCTGTATTTTATGGTATCTTCGAATAAACCAATACCTTACCTACAATATTTCCATATATGTTCCTATATCCATCTCCCACCATTTTTTAGATATGAGCCAACTTTGAATATTTTCCTGTTTTCAAAGACTACCATAACAAAACCACCCGCTTAGCGAATAACTTAGCTTGGTAGGCCATGGAAGGTTTTGTTTACTTCTTCCTGACATCTTTTTGACATTAACAGATAGTTTTCAATTGATGCTCCGTAAAAATGGAAAACGCAATTGAATATTCCAATATTGATATTTTAAATTTATTTTACATTCATGGAGAGTGTAACAAAGTTATTTCAAGAACCTGCAGAAAATTTAACGAGATGTATCCTCATTTACCTCCAATGCACAGGAAAAAATTTAGAAGGTACTAAATGAAATAATAGTTTTTATTTCCTTAAAAATCGATTTATGTTGCTGAAACAACAGTTGTTGCTAGAAAACTAAAAGACTAAAATGAGTTAGAGACTTTAACGTGCATAACATAATATTTTGATGATGATCCTTGGACTCTGATTATACACATTAATACTGACATCCTCTCTTTTGGTACAATTCTTTCGTACGTGTACACAGCATTTTAGGCTTTCTATTTATTTTGCCTTCATATTTCAGATATGAAGCAAATTTTAAAAATCACGGCAAAATTATAAAACATAGATCATACACAAAACTACAAACTGATAATGAAGGCAATGAAATAAATGTACTTGGATATTTTAACGTTTACCCTCAAGCATCAATTAGAAGTGCTGAAATAGATCTAGGACTTTCATATTCAACAACTCAACGTATTCTAAGCAAACATAACATTCAACCATTTAAATTTATCACCCAGCAAGGCCTTTTACCAGAAGATTTTCAGAGACGTACTGAATTTTGCGAAATAGTTCTAACTAAAATTGAAGAAGACCCACTATTTTTGAAAAAAATTATCTGGACTGACGAGTTGAAATTTACGAGGGAAGGAATATTTAATAGAGGAAATAGTCATTTTTGGGCGGCTGAAAACCCAAAATTGGTTATAGAACGAAGATTTCAGTTTCAATTCGGGTTTAATGTTTTTTGCATACTGATGGACAATAAATTTGCTTATTTTATCTACGATGAAAATTTAACTTTGAATAAATATCTGGATATTTTAAGAACTACAGTTAATGAGTTTTTGGATGAGTTACCACTACAATTATTGATTTCTTGCTGGTACCAATTGGATGGGGCTCCTGCACATTGCAGCAATGAAGTGAGTCAAGAATTATATGGAATGTTCGAAGATAGGTGGTTCAGACGTTTGGGACCATGGGATTGGCCACCTCGGTCTCCGGACCTAACTCCCCTAGATTCTTACCTTTGGGGAACCATCAAAGAGCGAGTATATGTAGGAAATCCAATACAAAATCTCCAGGATCTGGAAAATCGAGTACGTCGAGCTTTTGACGAATTAAATCCTGAGGAAATACGAAGAGCAACAACAAGAAACCAATTAACATGTTTGCACGAATGCCTTAACGCGAATGGTGGCCATTTTAAGCAATTTAACAATTAGTTATCTTTCTTTTGCTAAAAATTAACGATTATGTATTATTTGTTTGTTTAATTATCACTTATAATATCTAACACCTTTAGGTTACAAATTGTATTTAAAAAAATACATTTTGGATTATTCACCGTATTTAAAACTGTCTGTTTATTTCAAATATTTGTCAGTACGAGGTAAATAAAACCTTACATGGCCTAACTAGTTAAGTGATTCGCTAAGCAGGTGCCGAGGTGGGTGCTTTTGTTGTGGATGGTCTTTGAAAACAGGAAAATATTCAAAGTTGGCTCGTATCTAAAAAATGCTGGGAGATGGGTATAGGAACATATATGGAAATATTGTAGGTAAGGTATTGGTTTATTCGAAGATACCATAAAATACAGGGTGTTGTATTTAAAATAAATGAGTTTTCACCATTACTAAATTTCGATAAAAATGCCCTTTTTATACGACACCCTGTATGATATATCGCTATTCTAACATAGTTATTTTAAATATATGCACTCTCTAACCCAGAAAAAAATCTAGTAATTATCTCGCTTACGCAGGTAAATATGGAATTTTATTAACGTGGTGATTTTCTAAAAAAAAGTCATAAATTAATTTTTTTAGAGAAAATGGTAGGAGATAAGTATAGGAAGATGTTAACAAAAGTTACTTAAAATCGTGCGTAGAATCAGGAACTGCAATAAAATATAGGGTGTTCTATTTGAAATTTCAATGTTGCTATTGGTTTCGGAGAGATGTGGCAACGCTGCACTTGCGAAAATATTTTTAAAATACAGATTATTACCTATTATGTCCGTATGCCGAATTTGAAAAAAATCCCTTTTATAGTTCTCCAGAACTTTTAATAGGACACTCAACGTGAATCACCCTGTATAACAGGTAACCTTTGGTTTATTGGTATTTTAATAAAAGGTAATACATTAAATATGGATAGTAGACCGATATTTTCGCAAAAACTATTCAGTTTCATAAAATGTGTCCTTATATAAATCTATATTGTGCGGACGTAAATAGCAAAAATATCATACGAAAGTTATTTTGGACTTCTATTGAGTGCCGTTTCGTTTTTTAAAATCGGTTCATCAGTTGCTGAGAAACGATAAAAGGAAAGAAAAAGGGTTTTAATTAATAATTGTCACAAAATAATAAAAAATCTGGACTAACAAATCAACATGTTGTCCCTGTATCTCCTGACTATAAAACAGTCTGTTTTGAAACTCATTACGTACGTTTTGGAATTTCATATTCACAAGTAATTAAAAAAAAATTTGTTTTTCCTCATTTTGTTATTGCCAAATTGTAAAGAAATTTAGTATTACGTTCTTTAAAGGTAGTTCATTTAACGAATATTTTATTGTGGTTTCTAAGCAACAGAAAATTTTGATATCCAATCATTGACAACTGGTTAATTATTTAAATTTTGACAGTTGTTTATTTGTAAGAACTAAAACAACAAAGATCTAGTAAAAAGAGCTTACCAAAAGCAGTTTTAAAATTAGTTTGGGAAATAACTTTTGAAATTACTAATAAAACCACATGTTTGAACAGTGGCGGCTCGTGGTGAATTATATTGGGAGGTCAATAATAAATTTAAAAATACTTAAAATAAAAATAAATAACTTATCTTTAAATTGAGTATTGAATTCTCTTGAAGTTCAGGTCTACTCTTCGTTCTTCAGAATTGGAAAAATGCTGAATGACACGTTTGTTAAAATTGCACGCACATTCCTTTTATAAACGATTTCTCGATACTCAACACTGCTAAAGCGGATAGTCTATCTTGGGCCAACTCCTCAACAAAATTCATAAGCCCTCGAAAAACCTCTGGATTTTCAGACAAAGCCGTTTCATCATTTCATCAGCTCGAATGCCCCACAAAATTTTAAACAATCTATAATTTTGTTTAAAATATAACGATTTTTGGATACATTTTCATTAAAATCTCTAAGGGATTTTCTATAAGCTGTGTCTAGCTGAGTGCGAATATCAACACTTCCAACCATAGCATAGTTACCGAACATTTCATGTGATCTGTAGAGAACGCATGTTTTTAAATTTTTTCTTTCTTAAGTGTTTTAAGCCTTTAACATCGGTTTTGCACCATAATGAGTCCGACGAGTCCTTAGAAAACAACAAATAAACATAACAGTAAAATGAGTTGGAGACTTCAAAGCCACATAACCAGTTAGCTAAATCGTACATACTTTTGCGAAAGTTTCGATGAATCTCTTTATTTTTGTCTTTACTAGTTTGTCGTGTACTAAGTTCTGGCAAATTGCGACCACTTACCTTGAATTCGCTTATTTTCTCAAAATTATGTTCGTGAGCACTCTTTAGTTGTTAAATTTTTTACACTACCGACATTTTATTTCATCTACATTCACAACTCAAACATAGACCACCTTAAAATTAGTTATTTATGCAAAATTAAGTTCGTAAGCACTTTTTAGTTGCTTATTTTTTTGCACTAGTCACTACCAACATTTTATTTCCTGTATATTTCCAACTCACACATGGTTCACAAAAATAAAGAAATATGTATTACAAAAAACAGTATATAAATCAATTTTCACCGATTAAAAACGCCCGAAACAATATCGAGCTAGAATATCGACCGAGCGACCTCGGACCGCATGCCGACGTGATGCCGCGACCGATCGATCGAATTATGAGAAGAGACCGGCTGATGACCCAAATCGCGATTTCATATTCCATTTGCTATCACGTTCGGCTGCCGCTAGCTGTGAAATCTTCGGGTACTTTCATCAAGCTTTAAGGTAATCAGGGCAATTCGGACTTCCCAGCCTAGCTTAGTATAGCGTATTTTATTATGCCTAAGGAACGCAACGAGACCATTCGAACCTCCGAGCGCGGCTAATAATGTAGCGTATTTAACATTTCCCAAGGTTCGCGTTTTAATACAACTATTAGGAGGGACGGTCAAACGAATAATTTATTTTCTAAAATATTTTTGGGGGTCATTGAACAAATGATAAATAGCCTTGAATATTTGCTAATAGCAAATGATTTACTACAGCAAAACCGGATTCCCTATGTTTTCTGTCAATATTTTATATTTAATCCCTAATTTTCTGTTCCAAAATACCAATACCTCCCGTTCAATAGAAATAGACTGTATTTATTAAAAATCAAAAAAAAATCAATGGGCTTAAATCAAGTCTGTTGGCGAGCCATATGATATTTCCACCGCTGCCAATCCACAAGTCATATGTCTGTTGTTTAAAAACATATGCAGCATGGTTAGTAGTAACATTGTGGTAATATTACAGTTCAGAAATTGAATATATCTGAAAACACGACAGCGTCTATTAATGCTTGTTTTAGTTAATACATTGATGACAATGCAAAGCTGGATGCCCTTAATATATAGGCCTAGACTATAATTTTGCAAATTCTAAATCCGGATCTAAGCGTTATATTATGCATTCATAACTTATTTGCAAATACAGCACCGAAACCTGGAAACGCCATGAATAAACCCTAAATTTCCATTGATTAGGATCAATAAATATGCCCTAATTCGAACAGTAGTTCATGCAAATTTCGCTGGGGTTTCGTTAAAGATGCATGAGATTTGCCGATCTACATTTATTATTTCAGGTAATTTTATAAATAAAAATGTGTATCTGTATTTTTGTTTCCATGTAGAATATATTTAAGTATATTAAGATTATTAATATAGTATATTAAGATTTATTTATATATACTTCGATTGAGTTTCACCCTCTTTACTTTCACTTCCACTCTCTTTATATATACCCTAAACTCTACTACTCTCTATATTTATACTCTTCTCGCCGGAGGGTCAAAAAATCTTGTGAAAATGGAAAAAAAACTAAACAGGATATTTTTTGTTTGTTACTTGCCTCGTAAACCGTAAAAAAAATTACTCTCCTTGATTTCAGATAGATTCCAGTCCCTAGATGCCGAACAATATGTTTTCTCAATTCCGTCGGTCTGTCTGTCTGTCTCTTCGTGGCATAGCTAAAAACTACTTACCCATCAATTGACGTTAAATGTTGGTGAAATATTAAGGGTCATATGGGGATGACCTGGTAACATTTGGGTAAAAATCCAATGTGGCAAAACAAAATGGCAACCTAGTGAAATGTTAAAAATAGTATTACTAAAAAACTACTTTTTTAGTAATACTTTTTTATCTCAAATTTTGACTAAAAAACAAGGAATCAACTGGTACGAATCCAATATGGCGGAACAAAATGGCAATGAAATAAATTATTTAAAATTTCAGCTTGAAAACACTATTTAATGGATTGATATCAAATTGTATGTCAAAACTAATTGTGATGTAAAGATGAACTAGTAAAATTGTAAACTGTGGTACCTGTAAAAAAACACCCTCTCAGAATTTACATATCGTCACGTTTTAGCATCCTTAGATGCCAAAAATTATCTTTTCCATCGGTCCGTCTATCGGTCTGTCTGTCTGTCAGTTCGCTGCATAGCCTAAAAAGTACTTACCAGATTGACTTGAATATTTTGGTAAAAATCCAATATGCCGGAAAATAATGGCGGCCTAGCTAAACATTAAAAAAATTATCATATGTTATTATATATATATTATACATATATATATATATATATATATATATATATATATTTATAATATATATATTATTTTGGTGATGTGCATGGATTTAAAATATGACTATTTTGACATATTCAATTTTGACAGCGCTCATTGGCGTCCGAGCCTAGAGGGGGAGAAATATTACCATTTATAAGAAAAAGGTCTTAGCGATGTTTTAACGAAATTTTGAATCTCGATTATTACTCAGCATTATCAAGAACCTCTTTATACTAAAGTTCAACAAAATAAGTCATTAGCTTTGGGAAAAACGAGCTTTCAAAAAATGCATTTTTTTATTTCAAAGGCAGAAATCTCTTAAACCATTGTCTTGATCAAAAAACACTATTTTACATTTTTTTTTATTATTTTAACGATCTTTATTGAATTCTAGTAAAAAAATAAAACGATTGGACACTGTAATATTTAGTGCATGTATACAAAATCTCAGTCAAGTTCAAAAACGGGAACATCAGTGTGACACAATCAAAAACGAAAAAATTACATATTTTTGCTTTGCTATATATATATATATATATATATATATATATATATATATATATATATATATATATATATATATATATATATATATATATATATCGCCGCCCTCCACACGAACTGACGTATATATATATATATATATATATATATATATATATATATATATATATATATATAAAACTAGAAAAACTAACACCATACTTCAAAACGCTAGTAAGACGTTATTAAAAGAACAAATCCATCAAACTAGAAAACAACTAGCCGAGACAGAGAAAGAAGTTTTAAGGTTACACCTTAAACTAAGTAACATCATTCACCCTTTATTGTGGAATCGCATAGAAACTTTGGCTTTTTGGCGAACCGAATCAAATAAGAATATTAAGACAGATAAACTTTCCAAAAAGTATGACAATCTTCTAAGAAAGTCATGTCAGCCACAAAGGTCATCAGTAGACGTCGAGAAGCTAGTACGTAATATATCATCCTACAGTCTCTCAGAAAGTGAAAAATCCGTACTGAGCAAGGGTTTTAATTTTGCGATATCTCCTAAGGAAATCCCTAAAGAAGAAATAATAGCTGGAGTGGAAGCTGTCTTGGACTCCTCTGAAGAAACAAAAGCAGAGGAGATTCGACAAGAGGTGGCAAGAAAGGCCCTAATAAACCTTCGAAAAAATAAAGACATCACAATCCTTCCAGCAGATAAAGGAAACGCAACTGTGGTTATAAATACTAAAGATTACGTACAAAAAATGGAGGATATCCTACAAGATAATTGTTATAGGCCTGTTCCAAGGGACCCGACAACGTATAAAGAAAAAACAACTAAAAATAAAATAAAAAGTTCACCGAATAACACCGAAATTCAACAAAAAATCATACCACGGGAAAAGTCGAGCAGATGTCCTAAACTCTATGATTTACCAAAAATACACAAACCAGGGGTGCCAATCAACTAACCGGCTGTAGAAAAAGCTGATTTATTTGTAAAAAACTCGGAGCATTTCACTCGAATTATACGAGATATCGTCCTTGAGAAAAACGATATCATAGCAAGCTTAGATGTCAAATCGTTATATCCCAGTATTCCCATCGACGAAGCGTTGGACAAGATTGCTATGACCGAGGATTTCCAGGCACATATAATACAACTCTCAGAGCATTGCCTTAAATATACTTATTTTTCATTCAACGGGCAAATGTATAAACAAGTGGATGGTGCTCTAATGGGGTCCTCGCTATCACCAGTAGTCGCGAATTTATTTATGATATACTTCGAGAAAGCAAGTTTAAAACCCAAATTATGGATTCGTTATGTGGATGACATATTTATTATATGGGAACATGGTCATGCAGAGCTCGAAAAATTTCTGACTCACGTTAATTCAATCCACCCCAGAATACAATTTACTCTAGAGTTAGAGGAAAACAACAAATTATATTTTTAGATGTTTTGGTCACAAAATTGCATAACGGACATTTCGAATACACCGTGTATAGAAAACCAACACATACAGGCAGATATTTAAATGCAAAATCACATCATCATCCAGCACAAATTCAGGCTGTGGCAAATACCCTAAAATCTAGATCCGTGCGATTAATTAAAACACAGACGAGACAAAACGAACTTAAGGTAATATCTAGTGCTTTAAATTAAAAATGGCTACACAAATCGCACCATAGAGAAAGCTATTAACGCACAGGTTTCCCGAACAACGAACAACAAAAATTATGAGCCGGGAAAGCAACAAGTAGTCTTACCATGTGTAAATGGCACAACAGACAGAATCGGACGAATTCTTAGGAGACTCAACATACAAACAATACACAAGCCACAAACAACTATAAGTAAACTACTTGGAAACCCAAAAGATAAAATCAAACTGGAAAACCACGGAGTATACAGTATTCCGTGCCAGGACTGTGAAAAGTTTTACGTGGGGCGAACTAACAGGCGAATATCAGCAAGAGTGGAAGAGCATAAACTCAGCATCAGAAATAAACGAACAACCTCAGCTTTATTCCTACATCATCAGGAAACCGGCCATAAAAAAAATTTGATGGGTGTAGGGAGATTGCCAATATAGAACATTATAAAACCAGAATAATCAGAGAAGCCATCGAAATTGAAAAACAAGGTGATTTGAATAAAAGGGACGAATCATTAAAACTACCAACAGTATGGAAGACAATAATCGACAAATCAAAAATCGCAAAAACTAAAGCGACCCCGAGTGGGGGTATAAAAGGAAGCGCCGCAATCACCAACACCTCAGTCTCTATTCGGACGCGAGAAAGAAAGCTTCGGAAATGCCAAATGTGATTTTGGCGAAACGTCAGCAAAACTGTTCTTTTCAGAACTACAGTAGTGAACGGATGTATACCCGGAATTAAAACACATTGTATTTTTCCATCCGTGAAGGACTAAGAATCAACACATATATATATATATATATATATATATATATATATATATATATATTGTACTGGGAAAATATAATATGTTATATTTTAAAGTCATTGACTTCTAATTATTATTATTCCAGTAAATGCAAGTATCAACTCAGCAATTACTGACAAACGCCCAGCACAGCTTTTCTGAGAATTATAGACTTAGGTTTAGTTAATTAACTTGTAATATTGATAACTTCGCATTTTTAATTATGTGCGAATTAGAATATTACGATGCAATTTTAATAAATTAGGTTAATAGAAACCATCAACGATTGTGTTTGATTTTCGGTGCGCTAAGCAGAACATTACATGGCGACCCTGCCAGCTAAGAAAAAAAAAATGTTTTTTGGAATAAGTGTTAGATAATGTGTTGGTGAAAAAAAAAGTGAGAGTGTAAAAAGATGGGAAAAAATCAGTCAAAGGAGGTAAAGGAAGAAATAATAATTGCTCAATCTGGAAATAGTGGTGGATCAACAACAACAGCAACACAAGGACAAGATAAATACGTATCCCTTCTTGAAGTCGCTGGACTAATAATTGCTGCTTTTGTAGTAACAGCAATTGGTTACTATTGTTATAGAAGATTCAGAAAAAATTTGCTAAAAAATATTAGAGCAGAAATAAGAAGAAGCCAAGAGTTAGTGTAAGAGAGAAGACTATTCACCCTGACGATTTTGGTTCGATTTATCGGACCCATCGGGAACGTCAACTAGCACCCAAGCCGGGGCTGGCATCGTGGGAACGGGCTAGTAGTGGGCGCAATGCCGCTAGTTCACAACGTTGGACCCGTCAGCTTCTACGAAAAGGTCACTAGTTCGCAACTTTAACCATCAGCTCCTAGCGGAAGGACTTCACTCAACACACATTTGGAGGAAAGATGGATATAAGGTCAGATAAAATAAAAATTTATTTTTTTTTTAATTTAATTATTAAATGGCTAGTGTATTTGTAAGCGATTTAAATGAATTATGTCAAAATGCTAAAAAATAGATAGAAGAGAAAGTTTGGCCAGGGTTAATAAATTATTGACTGACAATGGGTTGTTAGAAATTAAGTTTCAGTCTTTAAAAATAGAATTTAGTAAGGTACAAAGTGAAATAGCTAATACTGATAAAGTTAAAAGTATTTTTAGTGAAATAGAAAAATATATTAGTGATTCTAAGCAATTACTCTTAAATAGGTTAGGTAGTATAAATAGGGAAATAAATATGACGGATAAATTCGATATAAGAACGGCAGCATCTCTGCTTCCATGTTTAGATGGTTCGGAAAATATTACTAATCAACTAATTGATTCTATTCAACTTTATAGCGATATGTTAGATAATGCTGGTAAATTGCTTTTAATTAATTATGTTTTGAAAACCAGGCTAACTCCAAGTGCAAAACTTCGTTTAAAGCTTAGCTATAATTCTATTGACACTTTAATTTCCGACATAAAGCAACATCTAATCCCAAAAAAATCTGCTGCCGCTTTGGCAACCGAATTACATAATAGTAAGCAACATAATAAATCTATAAACCAATATGGAAAATCGATTGAGGAGTTGTTTATTAATTTAACGTTGGCACAGGCAGATAATGACAACAATAAAATTGAAGTGTTAAAAGAAGTAAACAAAAAATTAGCTATAAACGCTTTTTCAAACGGCTTGAGAAACAACGACCTTCGCACAATAATTAAGGCTAGGGAATATTCTTCTTTAAAAGACGCCATAGTAGGTGCCGCTTCCGAGGAAGTACTAAAACCTTCAGATTCCTCACAATCTATTTTTCACATGCATCAAAGAAATTTTGGAAGAAATTCTCACAGGAACTCTAGTTACAGGGGAAATCGACCTTTCAGGAGAAATTTTAGGGGGCAATCAAGTAATAATAGACCCAGGAATATAAACAATAATAATTATTATGCTACGCGAAATTTTAATCGTAATTACAATGGAAGCCTTCGAGGTCGAGGCACTAATCAAGGCCGTACTAATTACCGCGGTCATCAAAATCAAAACACTTATAATAGAAATTATGTAAATGTGTTAGATACGGAAATTATAGGCTCACAAATCCAACAGCAAAATGGGGAATCATCTATCAGCGATTTTTTCGTACCTAAAAGTAGAAAATATGTTAACTTAAATTTAAATGGTATGAATTTTGTGCGCGTGAGATACGGTATGAAAGAGTTATTTTTTTTATTAGATACCGGTGCTAGTATTAGTGTTATTTTTTATGAAACTTTAGATAAAAACGAAAAAATAGATATAGACAAAATAATCGAAATAAGAGGTGTAGGAGGTTCTATACTTTCTGGAGGATCAGTAAATTTAAATATTGCATTAAATAATTACAATATTCAGCATGATTTCTCAGTTCTAAATAAATTTGTTCCAAATATACAGGGAGTATTAGGCTCAGATTTTTTTGCTAAGTATAAAGCTAGTATTAATTATGAAACCTTTTTGTTTTCCTTGTGCTGTGATAACTATCAAATATCCCTACCAATGTTATCAAATACTGACTTTAACTTACAAATACCCCCAAGAAGCGAGGCGATTAAATATTGTAAAGCAGATAATGAAGGTGAATATGTTATTATATCGGAAGAAGTGGGAGAAGGAGTATTTGTTGCAGGAACTATAGTGAAAAGTAAAAATGGAGAAATACCGGTTAGATTTTTAAACGTAAATGATCGCGAAATTAACATTAAAAATTACAAACCTACATTAGAGCCTATATCAAACTTTCAAATTTATAATTTTCACAATAATGATAATCTTTCTGTAAACCGTGTTGATAAAGTATTAGACTCAATAAATTTTTCTTTATTAAATCAGGAGGAAAAAACCTCTATTGAGAAAATTTGTGCTAAATACGCCGATGTTTTTCATCTAGAAGGTGACGCTCTTAGTGTTACTAATCTCTATAAACAAAAAATACACTTAAAAGAAAATTCGTCACCAGTTTACGTGAAACCCTATAGACTACCCCAAGCACAAAAATCAGAAATTAATAAACAAGTAAAGAAAATGCTTGATGAGGGTATTATTGAAGAAACTAGATGCGAATGGTCTTCACCTCTTTTAATAGTACCAAAAAAGAGTAGTAATATGGTGAAAAAATGGAGGGTTGTAATCGATTACCGGTTACGTAATAAACAAGTAAAAGATGAAAAAATGCCATTACCTTGCATTGCCGAAATTTTGGACTCATTATCTGGAGCAATTTATTTTTCACATTTAGATCTTTCCCAAGGGTATCATCAACTAGAATTACATCCAGATAGTAGGCCATACACTGCTTTCACTACTAACGAAGCCCAATTTCAAATGAAAAGGCTGCCAATGGGATTAAAAATTAGCCCAGGTGCATTTTCTAGATTAATGACTGTCGCTTTTTCTGGACTAAATTACGATTCGTGTTTTATTTATTTAGACGATCTTATTATTTTTGGCAATTCATTACAAAATCATAACATAAATCTCATTAAGGTTCTGCAGAGACTTAGAGAAGTAAATTTGAAGCTCAATCCCAGTAAATGCGATTTTCTTAAGAAACAAATTTTATATTTAGGGCATTGCATTTCTTCGGAGGGAATATCTCCAGACCCCGAAAAGTCCAAAGTCATAGCTGAGTATCCAATTCCAAAAAATTCCGACGAGGCAAAACGCTTCGTTGCATTTGCAAATTACTATAGAAAGTTCATTAAACATTTTGCACATATAGCACGTCCCCTCAACGAACTTTCCAAAAAAGGAAGATTATTTAATTGGACTGAGGAATGCCAAATATCTTTCGATAAATTAAAACAATTACTTATGAACCCCCCTATACTGGAATACCCAGATTTCTCAGAAAACAATACTTTTATTTTAAAAACCGATGCTAGTGGATATGCCATAGGATCTGTTCTATGTAATAATAATAATAAGCCTATAGCTTATGCTTCACGCACTCTAAACTCAGCTGAACAAAACTATTGCACAGTTGAAAAAGAGTTATTGGCCGTAGTTTGGAGTGTCAAGCATTTTAGGCCATATTTATATGGTAAGAAATTTGATATTTTTACAGACCATAGACCACTAGTATATTTATTTAAAATGGTAAATCCCTCGAGTAGGTTAACTAAATTTAGACTTACGCTAGAGGAGTACGATTTTACTATAAATTACATTAAAGGGTCAAGTAACGTAAGCGCGGATGCCTTATCGCGTATAAAAATAGACATGAACGAATTAAGAGGAATAAATGAAAGTATGAATGTGATTACTCGAGCACAAGCGAAAAAACAAAAATTGCCTCAACAGGAAGAATTAATAAATTCTACTGACGAAAGGACTGATCACCCTGGAATCGTAGAGTTATTAAAACGTCCCGTTTGTAGTGTAGAATTAATACCGATAAAGAGAGCATTGTTCAATAATTGTAAAAATAAAATATTTAATAAATACTGCAGTAATGAAATTTTATATGATGAAGAATCTCAAGTTATTTATTTTTGCCAAGATTGCCGATCGACGCATGACCTAGGTACATCGTTGAGGAATCTTGCTATTACATGTAAAAAATATAATATTACAAAACTATGCATAGTAAAAAATAATCATACTAGTCAATTTATAAAAGAGATATCGCAATACAAAAATGAAATATTGAACATTGGTCTTAAATTATGTATTATTAAAAGTGTTAAAAGGGTAGAAGACAAGGAAACCAGACAATTAATTCTTAACGATTTCCATAACCTTCATACAGGAGGACACGCTGGTATTAACCGCATGTTTAATAATATTAAAAAATATTATTTCTGGAATGGGTTGAAAAAGGATGTGGAGCTTTTTGTCAAAAGATGCAATGATTGTCAAAGATATAAGTATAGTAATCCGAATAAGCAACCTTTGGTAATAACCTCTACATCATCTTCAGCTTTTCAAAAAATTTATCTTGATTTAGTTGGGCCAATAAAACCTGATATGAATGATAATTCTTACATTCTTACCATTCAGGGCGAACTAACAAAATTTATTGAATGTTACGCTTTACCAAACAAAGAGACACTCACAGTATCCAAAAGTTTTGTTGAAAATTTTGTACTTAGGTACGGTATTCCCCAAGAAATTTGTACAGACCAAGGAAAGGAATTTCTTTCAAATATTTTTCAAGAATCTTGTAAATTACTAGGAATAAAAACTTTAAATTCAACAGCTTACCACCACGAAACACTCGGTGCTTTAGAAAATAACCACAAGCACTTAGGGGCATATTTAAGGAATCATATTTCAAATTATGCAGAAAATTGGAGTACGTGGGTGCCATACTGGTGCTTCGCGTATAACAATTCTGTGCATACCGAAACTAAATATTGTCCCTACGAACTTGTGTTTGGAAAATATTGTAAACTTCCATCAAACCTTGCTGAAAATAGTGATCCATTGTATAATTTCGATGACTATCCTAATGAACTTAAGTATAGAATTCAAACTGCTTGTCTAGATGCTAAAAATAACTTATTATTATCAAAGTACAAACGTAAGAAAAAATCTGACCAAAATTCTAAAAATATTGTATATAATATAGGTATTAAGGTATTGTTAAAAAATGAAAATATGAATAATAAATTCGAACCTTTATACATAGGTCCATACAAAGTAGTAGAAGATAGAAACCCAAATTTGGTAATAGATGTTAATAATAAGCATGTATTGGTTCACAAAAATAGAGTTAAGATGTATTATTCTTAGTTAAGTTGGGCATTACATACACAAAAAAAAAAATAATAATAGTAATAATAGTAAGTGTTTTACTTGGGTTACTATAATTAGATTAAGATTTGTACAATATATTTTTTTTTGTTTTTTTTTTTCTCGCCGGGAAGGTGTACTGGGAAAATATAATATGTTATATTTTAAAGTCATTGACTTCTAATTATTATTATTCCAATAAATGCAAGTATCAACTCAGCAATTACTGACAAACGCCCAGCACAGCTTTTCTGAGAATTATAGACTTAGGTTTAGTTAATTAACTTGTAATATTGATGACTTCGCATTTTTAATTATGTACGAATTAGAATATTACGATGCAATTTTAATAAATTAGATTAATAGAAACCATCGACGATTGTGTTTGATTTTCGGTGCGCTAAGCAGAACATTATATATATATATATATATATATATATATATATATATATATATATTGTGTTACTAAATGATTATGTCCTGATCTAAATTTCACATTTCATTATTCACATCACTTTGCCTTTTCTTATTTTTTAGCATTATCTGTACCCTGTATAAGAAATTCACGATTGGACACCATAATATAGTATTGTCATTAGGTTTATGTATGTATATCAAATCTTAGTCCATCCCGATAATCTAAACTGCTTCAAAAGTTAAGATTTAAGCCAAACATACTAACATACAAATGAAGTTAAATAAAAGCTTTTAACACGGAACATTTTTGTTCCTCCGTAAACCCCATCCAAGGAACTATTATATTAGAGTATAAATAGAACTGATTTTTAAATAAAAGCATGTCCCGCTTAATATTGATGATGTTTTTCATATTTTCTGAACGACTTTTAAAAATCTTAACGCCCGATCGGCGAATGAGATAAGTAATTTATCCAGTGTTTTAAACGGCGCCCAGCCAAAATCGCTGTTTCATTATTGCGAATGATTAATGAATACCCCTTACTATATGCTACCGAACTCATACCATAAGTTAATCGACCAAAAATATTTTAGCGGGGATAACGATTTTTTTGCTTTTGTTCGAGCTTTGTTTTAACCGTTCTCATTATTTATATTTCGCGTCTTTTGTTACGGAAAATGGCCAACGTTTGTGCGTTAAAAGCCGGCTTGATTTTTATCTTTTCGTGGCTTTTCGGGAGCCGGAAAAAAAGTATTTTTTAGATATTAAAAATCTAGTAAACAGAGCAGGGCCGGATCTAAATTACCGATTACTCAAGCATGTTTTTACTTAAGAAGAAGAGGGGGGGCTAAAGGCATATCTATTTCCCTTAAATCTTTACAGAATGTTATATAACTGTTTAGACATTAATATTTAAAATTTAGAAACATTTTTAACAGATCTTTAAGTACAATTATAAATCTTAATTTCCATCTCTTGTATTTGTAAGTATTTTGCTTTTTTTTAATAAATCAGTTAATTCATCAAAACCATCAATGAAAAATTCTTTTGTAACTACTTATGTGAATAAATCTAGTTAGGATTTTTTAAAATAAAATCCAAATAAAAATTAACATTTCGGTCTTTATGATGTTTATACATTTCTATTGCCTCTAAACAATCCAATTTGCCACTTTTTTTTGTCACAATGTAATATATCTTATTTATGTCAGGGAATTTATGTGAAGTTTCTAAGAAATGGTTGGCAAAATGAGAGTTCTGTTTTTTAATCTATGTGTGGCGTTATGCTCTTTGAATCTAACATCGAAATTTCTCCCTGTTTGCACATATGTATTGCATTTGTCGCATTTTAACCAATAAACTCCAGACTTTTTATACGTATTTATTTTTGTTTTGACGTTAAAAATCAAGTTAGAGAGTTTTTGTGACGATCGAAAAGTAACTTTGGTATTTTTTTTTAAATCTTTGCAATCTTGTTAGATATTGGTCCAAAATATGTAATTGTTGTATATTTTATATGAGAATCTTTAACCGAATACGATATATTTGTTGGAAAGTTAAAAGTTTACATTTTTTGAAAATTAGTCTGTTAATTTTAGATAATTTATTGCCATTATTTGTTGCAATAAATCTAATGACGCCAGGTTCCCTTTATAGCAGTGGCGGCTATTCAAGTGAAGTAGGTGAAGTGCTACTTCACCAGGAAAAATAAACAAGCAAACATCTAACTATATTTATTATACAGGGTGATTAATGAGAAAATGTCAATACTTCAGGTGCATATTCAGGACCAAAAAATAAACATAAAAGTCTATATAAATAAGTGTCCCCAAGGCCTTAGTTCTCGAGATACATTGTGTTAAAGTTTTTATTTAATTTTCCTATTTTTTAAATAAAATCTATGATAATGTAAATAATGGAATGAAAATTGATATCCGGGGGTTTTTTGGTATGACAAATTCGAATCTAATATTAGTATTGCTCTTACTTGTAGGGGGCGCCACCTACATGTCTTTCTACTTCTTCGAACAATCACAACTTTTTGGTATAGTTTTGTATTACGTTTAGCAAAACAACTTATTCCCTTGCCATTTCTACGCCAAAAAGGTATACTTGTTAATAGTGGATACGAGCAACCGTTTTCGAGATATTTGGATTTAAAACAGTTTCGGCGAATGTGATTTTTTTTTTTAATAAAAATTCACATAAAGTACGCATGTATTGTAAAAAAATAGAAGTGTGCCTTGCCTGACAAAACAACTGGTGGTTGGTGTTCTCATCGTTTTTCCTGTTACTTAGCAATAGTAATGTCAGTTAATAATAAGATCAAATTTTGTCACTGTCAATTTCTGTTCATAACTTTTATTATCTGACAATAATCATTTAAGAAACTTTAGATCTAAATACGTTATTATGCCTGTGATATTCTCGCATCGTGAATATGCAGATATGATATTCGTCTATGGCTTCTGCAATGGCGTCGCAATTCAAGCAGTCGCGGAGTACCAGCGTCGTTTTCCAGATAGAAGGGTACCAGATAGAAGAGTTTTTCAACAAGTTTTCACTACTGCTGAAGAATCTGGGATGTTTCCAAGTGCGAAAATTGTATCTGAAAGGGAATCGGGACCCAACTGTGAAGTAGAAGAGGCTATCTCAATGCCCTCGAAAATGATCCAAGCATAAGCACTAGGCGGATTGCAGATACTTATCAAATTACACAATCGTCTGCTTGGAGAAATCTTCACATTAATTGTTTATACCCATTTCATTTACAACGGGTTCAACATTTGCAGGAGGGTAATTTTGAGCTGAGAATGCAATTCTGTAACTGGATTAATGAAGATCGAAGGTTGTATAGGTATGTTTTGTCCACTGATGAAGCACAGTTCACGCGTGATGGTATAAATAATCTTCACAATGAACACCGGTGATCCTATGAAAATCCTCACGCTACAGTAGAACATAATTTCCAACATAAATTTAGCATTAATGTGTGGTGTGGAATGTTAAATGGTCATTTAATTGGTCCATTTATAATCGACGGTAGTCTTACAGGAGAAAAATATTTAAACTTTCTTGAAAATCACTTGCGAAGTCTATTAGAAGCTCTTCCCCTTAATGTAAGACAAAACATGTATTTGCAGCATGGTGGAGCCCTTGCACACTACAGTTTACTTGTAAGAGATTTTTTAAACCAAAACTTTCCAAACCGATGGATTGATCGGGGAGGTCCGTTTAATTGGCCACCTAGATCGCCAGACCTTAATCCTTTGGATTATTGTCTTTGGGGATGGTTCAAATCACTGGTATATTCCACTAAAGTAAATACAAGAGAAGCATTATTGGATCGGATAACAAAACAAACGCTAAGAAATGCGCCCGAATGTATCCACAGAGCAACCCTAGCTATACACCATAGAGCTGACCTGTGCTTAGAAGCAAATGGTAGAATTTTTGAAAGTTATAAGACCTAGATTTTATTTATAACTTAATAATAACAATTTTAATAAAAATTAAATACCTTTTGTTTAGTTTATGTCTGGGGCACTGAATACACAACTCAAAAAAATGTGTTAGTCTTTCATTTCAAAGCTTTTGTGCCAAGATGCGTTTAAATCGGGACAAAATAGCAAATTTTTAAAATTTTGCGATAAAAAATTACATGCGCCTAAATTGTTTTAAATCCAAATATCTCGAAAACGGTTGCTCGTATCCACTTTTAACAGGTATCTCTTTTTGACGTAGAAATGGCAAGGGAATAATTTGTTTTACTCAAAAATGTAATACAAGACTATACCAAAAAGTTGTGATTGTTCGAAGGAGTAGAAAGACATGTAGATGGCGCCTCCTACAAGTAAGAGCAATACTAATATTAGATTCGAATTTGTCATGCCAAAAAACCCCCGTACATCAATTTTCACTCCATTATTTACATAATCATAGATTTTATTTAAAAAATAGGAAAATTAAATAAAAACTTTAACACCCTGTATCTCGAGAACTAAGGCCTTGCGGACGCTTATTTATATAGACTTTTATGTTAATTTTTTGGTCCTGAATATGTACCTGAAGTATTGACATTTCCTCATGAATCACCCTGTATATCTCTCAAAATTTTAGTTTTTACATTCATTTATTCACCTAATTGGTAAAAAATAAACTGTACATCTCGAATAAATATTTTTTTGACCGTTGGCGGCATGTCTTTTTAAAACTTTCAATCGAATTTTATTATAACAACTACAACAGTGGCACAAACGGCTTCGACTTTACTGGAGGTGCTATGTTTAGTTTACGATTTTCCTACTATGTTGCCATGACAACGCGTATCCGATGATGTCGAGCCCAGCGCCATACAACGCTCTCGGCATAGTTTACTGAATACAGTAAACTTTGCTCTCGGTGAATTGCAGGCGCAGTACATTACACCCACGTGTCGTTCAGTTTGCGGTGGTTGTTTACTTTCATTTTCGCGGATTTCGCTGCAACCGGTGAGTTCCTTTGCAGTTAACTTGGCTATTTTGTGTTATATTTATTTATGGTGTTGTTACAACTTCAAATTCGAAATCAGCAAATGTGATTGTTCAAGACTGGAATAAAGTAAAAGACGTCTTTGAATTTATTACAAACTGTGACAAATCTAATGAAAAATCAATCCGCCTTGCTAAGGTGAGATGAACGATTTTGAATTCTCCTTTCTGGCATTAGTGTTTAATGACGTTTTCTCAATCACACACATACTATTTGACGTTCTTCAAAAAAATCGCTTGATATTCATTTTTGCATATCCAATATAAAACGCTGTCGTGAGGCTCTCTGTAAAAAAGGAAATGAACATTTTTTTTTAATACCATGTTTGATAAAGCAAATTCTATTACAGAAATAAATCATTACAGACGTGAGCTTGCTAAGCTTTCACCTGAAGAAATCGGGGCTAAGTATGGAACCCTTTTTTATGAAATATTGGACCATATTTCAATGGAAATGACACTAAGGTTTCGAGACTGTGAAAAACTTACATTTTCATGTTTGGTAGGTTCTGCTAAATTTTAAACATATAAAAAAATTCTGGAAAAAAAATTATTGCGATATTTTCTTGCTATTAAGTGATCTTTTTAATGTTTTGTCTAGAAAATTTATAGAAATTGTTTTCTTTCATTTCGAGTGTAAATTTAATTTTGTTATAGATTGAATTGTGTAGATTTAAAACTGTGTGCAGTTGTTCTTTATTTCCTGTGAAGCAGACCAATATGTCCTCCATGTACGTAAGCCAAAAGAAGATATCCTTTGCAAAGTTGTATTTAAAAAAAATGTGCATAAAGTAAGCATTTCTATGAAGTCTTGATGTATTATAGGGTTTATATGTTTCTTTGTAAGTATTTGGTTAATTAAGCTAAGGCATTCTTCATTTGGTATATTGGAAAACATATTGGTTAAACCAAAGGATGCTATTACTAGTTTTTGGCAAGGTTATATCTATTAGTTTTCTAGTAAGTTTGATAGAGTTTTTACTAGAAAACTTTGGTTTAAATTGTGTGGTATTTCTAAAAGTTGTAATAAGTTTTACAGAGGTATTCCTTAAAAGGGTGTTTGTGCAAGACACAACCGGCCTTATGGGTGCCCCTTCTTTATGTGTTTTTATGAAACCGTATAATGTTGGTGAAGATGGGTTTTTGTTAATAAACATTTATTTTTCTTTTTCACTATATATAGCACTCGTCTCTTTTAAGGCATTTTTTAATTTGGTTTGAATTTTATCAGTTGGATTACTCTTTAATTTAACCGGGTTCTCATTTTGAAGGAAATTTTTGACTTTATTTTTGTATTGTTCAGTATGTAGCACTATTATAGAATTACCTTTATCAGCTTTAGTTGGGACAAGGTTTTTGCTTTTAATCTTTTGATTTTAAATTTGTTTCGTCTTTTTTACGGATTAAGTTGGTTTTTTGAGGTTTTTGTAAAATTCTTTTTTTTGTTCCTTAGGAAGATTGGCGTTTTCATTATTCTATAATGCAACTTCTTCTCCTGAGACAATGGCTTTTAAATTTATATTTTGATCTGATAAATTATATTTAGGACCTTTTTCTAACAGACTAATTTCTGAGTAATCGGATAAAGTGAAAAATCTAGGGTCAAACGTATGTTGTGTAGTATTTGAATGGTTGACAGGTTTATCTTTTTTAATTATTAAATGTTGAAGTTTTTTGGAAGAATTTTTTATCAAATTGCACTGGGTGGAGTTTATAGGTTAATTCTGAATGCAATATTTTAACATGAAGTACCAAATTGACACTTGCACGTATTTGGGGAAAACATTATTTTTTATACCCTGTTGGTTTAACTAATCATTTTGAACTACGATACATTGTTTTTGTTTTAACTTGTAGTAACGGTTGGACTGATCGGCGTTACTTGCTTGTTTCAAAGATTAAATGGAGTCGTCCGTTACTTTGTGATAGTACATTTTAACAAATGAATGAAAACACAAGGTTTACTTTGTTAACTGTCACTTTTTCTTTGCACTAGGCGTGACTGCAGTTTCGTACTACTAGTACATTTTCAACCGCAATGAAGGTATTTACAATCACGACAAAAATTCTTAAGAGTATCATTAGGGAAACCAACTGTACATATGGTCAAAAAGTTTTAATAGGGTGGTATTTCCAACATGTGTTTGTGAAATTAAAAGGTTAATATTTGGGTCTTTATGATGTTTATAAATTTCCATTGCCTCTAATGTAATATATACCTATCTTGATTGAAAATATCTTCATTGCCTTTAAAAATGTACTGTTAGTACGAAACTGTAGTCACGCCTACTGCAAAAATAAAATAAGTGACAGTTAACAAAGTAAAACTTGTGTTTTCATTTGTTTGTTAAAATGTACTGTCACAAAGTAACAGACGACTCTATTAAATCTTTGCCAAATAATTCATTGTCATCTGCTTCCCTATAAATTCACATTTATTCCATACCACAATTATTAGAAATTGATTGCAGGTAATTTCTTTATTGATACGTAATAATGGTGCATATTTTCTTTGATATAACGCATACAGTATCTTTATCTACTCTAATGTAGATTATAAAAAGCCAAATGGATAAAATAGGTAATTTTTCTTCTCTAATTGCAGTAAATAACAGATTAGCTTTGCTAAATATAAATTTTATAGCACAATTCCAGCAGACGTCACAGACGAAAATTTCGCATATTTTTACGAAAAACGGAAGATAATTTTATATATATGGCAGGAAACAGGAAGAGAGAGTATTCTTTTCGTGAATATTTATATTGCGCTGTTATACATCTAACTTCCATTTGAATGGAGTCCACTGGCTTGAATGTGTACCCGTTTTAGAATAAAGTGTATAATTTGTTTCTCATTCTGGTATATAATGTAGGGAAAACATAATAAAACCAAAATTTTCTGCTTACAGAATGTTAGTTTAAAATAATTGTTGTTTAGCATAAGTAGCAGATATATTGTAATTGTTTTTTTTGTCTATAGACATATTATACATATTAAGAGCTTGATTACTAAATGTCAATTCAATAACACAATTTATACCTCAAAGGAAGGCTTAATTATGGGCAACCCATTGAGCCCCTTATAAGCAAAGTTTTTATGGATAATTTAGAAAAGAATTTTATTCATACTCACCCGTCAGCAAGTCTTTGTCAATTTGTGTACAGGTATGTAGACAATATACTGGCTTTATGTACAGGTACGGATAGATAACTCAACACTTTTTTCAATTATATTAATTCCATTCACCCAAAGATTAAATTTACTATCGAAACTGAAATCAATAATTCAATTACCTTTTTTGACAACTGTTAGACGTTTCAATAACAAACTTTTCAATTTATCGTAAGCCTTCATATGCAGATAGTACGATTATAACCTCTCACACCACCCAATACAACAGAAATTAGCAACATATAACAGTATGATATATCGGTTACCTAACGTACCTATGTCAAAAGAAAATTTTGACATAGAACTTAACACCATTAAACAAATTGCAGTTAACAATGGATACACAGTCACTTTAATAAATAATATTTTTTTAAATGTCATAAAACAAGTATATCCTACTAATAAACCAATAAATAAATAAATTTTCTCTCCTTACTTACATTGGCAAACCTAGTACTAACATAGAACATGTTTTAAAAAGTCAACAAATTAAAGTAGCATACAGAACTAATAATAATTTAGGTTCAATAATTAAAAATAATATCTAAAAAAGTCTTCAAAAGTGGTATTCATAAATTAAATTGCGGCACTTGTAATAAATTTTATATTGGTAGATCTTTTAAAACCAGAATAAAAGATCATACCGACTCTTGTTTAAAAGAAAACAAATACTCCACTTACGTTGAACATTTAAAAGTAGAGAATCACAATTTTAATGACAATTCCAAACTTTACAAGTAGAACAAAAAAGCCAAAAATTAAATTTCTAAGCTTTAGAAATTAATAAATTCAAACATTCTGCCCTTATTTTAAACAACCAATTAGATATTAACAATTATTCTAAATTTGTATTAATAATTTTTGTTTAGTCTTTAATTATGTGTATTGTATATATAAACGACACCTAAAATAAAGACTAAAGACTATAATAAATAAAAAATAAAAATAAAAAGAATAATTTGGTCATATATGGATTGTCCGAATAGAAAGGCCTAAAAGATTGCGCTTTAGCTAATTGGGCAATTTTGGAATTTAAAGAATTGATTGGTACTGAGCTTAATCTTAGTGACATAAACAATATTTATTACATTGGATCAAATGAAAAGCGACCATTGCTTATTGAATTTACATCATTTTTAAATAAAAAACTGGTTCTAAAAAATTCCTACAAACTAAAAGGAAAACCAATATATATTAATAGAGATTTGTCTAAGCAAGAAAGGATTATACATACAGTTTTGGTACACAATTTACAAGAAGCAAAGAAGAGAGGCCTGACAGCATATATAAGAGGCAATAAGCTTCACATTGCTAACGAAATATACAATTATGAACAACTAGTAGAAAAAGAGAGAATAATAAGCGAAAAACAAAACGACTCGGATAATGAGGTACTTACTTTTCGAACGAGAACTTCACTTAGCGCACCAGGAACACCAAGCGCTACACGGGAGGAGACAGACCATACACCTATGAACCAGACTGAGATTAATATCAATAAAGAAACCAATGCAGGAATCAATGTCTTAAAAAGTTCAAGCCAAACAAAAGGCAATTCGTCTTCAGGAACAAGGAGCACCCCTACTTTGCCAAATAGCAAGTTAAAGGAAGCACGGCCATCTACCCGTAGTGTTGCAAGGCAAAAGTAAGTTCTAAGAATGTTCTATATAGCTGAACATTTATCAGTGCTTAATCATTGCATGAGAATGGATCCTTTTATAAAATGCTTTAATGTACAAAATATTGAGGCAATCAGTATTGAAAATCCGTCAGACATTAATAGTGCAATTGATAATAAAGAAAAAAAAATTCAAAATACTACACACAAATATACGAGGCATTAAGACAAATTTTGATCATTTGATAATTCTTTTGAGTCAAATAAAGTTTAACTTTGATGTTTTGGTCCTTACTGAAACTCATCAAATAGATTCATTGGATTGTTTTTGTATTGGCGGGTATGATACTGCATACAATAAGGGAAATTTTAATACCTGTGATGGCGTAATTGTTTATGTAAATAAAAATTTTAAATATAAGTATAATTTAGTAAATATAGGTGTCTCTAAGGCAATTGTTTTAGATAATATGGATGGAAAAAGCAATATAACATAATCTCTGTATAGGTCACCAAGTTCCTGTCCAAAACTATTTAATTTAGACTTATTTAATTATTTTTCAAATTTTAAAAAAGACAATCACATATTTAGTGGAGATATAAATATTAATTTGCTAGGGAACGAAGATTATATTGAAGATTATAAAACGAAGCTCATTCAATTTTGTTTCATATGTAAATCAGGTAACTCGACGAGCGTCTAAGACCTGCCTAGATCACTTTTTTGTTAAACAAATACATAATAACACTACTGAGTCATTTGTTATAAAGTGTGACTACAGTGATCATGATCCAATTGCTCTTACTTTAGAAAACTATTACCAACAAGTACAAGACACGCAATTACCAGTTTATAAAAACTTCGTGGATTATAAAAAACTGAGAAAACTTCTAAATGAGGAATCATGGGATTTCGTGATAAACTCAGAGAAGATAGACGACATCACAGACTTATTTATAACAAGACTAAAACATTACATTGAAATCTGCACAAATAAGGTAAAACATTCATCCAAAAAAACCATGGATAACAAATTCCTTACTAGGTTTAATTGTAAAGAAGAATAAATTATATGTCCAGTTACAAAATAATCCGGAAAATGACAACTTAAAACAGCAATATAAAATATATAAGAATAAATTAAAAACGTTAATAAATAAGAGTAAAAAAGGTTATGCAAAAAATTAAAGAAAAAACTAAATCATCACCAAAAAACTTGTGGACCTGTGTAAATGAGATATGCGGGAAAAATGTATCTAGATCTAACATAGATCAAATCAAAACAGAAAATCAAGATACAATAACGGATCAGCAAGAAATAGCAAACGCGTTCAGTGATTTTTTTACCGATGTAGGTGAAAGATATGCGAGTAATATTGTAGTTCCTAATGATTTTCAAGACAATATTCCTCGAGTTAATAAATCTATGTTCTTGTTTGTTACGAATGAGGAGGAAATAGTTAAAGTTATAAACACCTTGAAAATAAGAAAATCTCCTGGGCTAGATCAGATAAGGGCAGAAACTTTAAAGGCTGTTTCTGATATAATATCCATGCCATTAAGCCTAATAATTAATAAATGTTTCGAGCAAGGATATTTTCCAAAATCATTGAAAACAGGAGTTATAAAACCACTGTTTAAGTCGGGATGTAGGACAGAAATAGGTAACTACCGTCCAGTATCTCTAACGTCGGCGTTATCTAAAATTATAGAAACAATCGAATTCTCAACTTTGTAAACAAACATAATATTATATCGCAACGCCAGTTTGGTTTTATGGAACGAAAGTCAACAGAAGATGCCATTAGCTACTTAACGTCATTAGTATATGAAGCAGTTGATAAAAAAATGCCAGCTCTGGGTATTTTTATAGATCTCTCCAAAGCGTTTGATACGGTATGCCACAAAACTCTATTGGAAAAAATCGAAATGTATGGCATAAGAGGAAAAACTCACGTTCTTCTGAAAAGTTACTTAACGGATCGACAACAAATAGTTTCTATAAATGGCGTAAATAGTGAAAAAAGAATAGTAACCTATGGTGTTCCCCAGGGTACAGTGCTGGGTCCACTACTATTTATTCTATATATAAATAGTCTACTCAGTATAAAACTTAAAGGAACCATTATAAGTTTTGCAGATGACACCACTATTTTTTATACATCTGATAACGCAAAAATTAAAGGCAAACTCCGAAAATGATTTCAAAATTATTAAGAAATGGTTTCAAATAAACAGACTTACACTGAATACTAGGAAAACTAATTATTTGCCTTTCACGTCTTATTCAAGTAACTTGCCTAGTTTGGGAGATCTTGTTATCGACAATTATACAAAAATACCAGAGGTCGAGTCCGTTAAGTATCTTGGAATTACTATAGACAGACATCTAAAATGTGACTTACATATTAACTATATTGTAAATAAATTAAGAGGCTTAATAGGAAAATTTAGAAGTTTGGGACAATATCTAGATCCGGTATATTTGAAATCAGTTTATTATTCACTTGTACAATCTCACATCTCATATGGTATTTTGGGATGGGGTGGAGTACTTGACTGTCACCAGGATAGATTAAACGTTATACAAAAATGGATTTTACGAATAATATATAAAAAGAGTCTTACTTTTTCAAGTGAACAACTATATAGTTTAAGTGGTGTTGCAGATACCAGACAAATATACTGCCAAAAACTACTAATTGCTGTTCATCAAAAGGAAATACTGCTTGAGCCTATATCACATACATACCCAACGCGACAAAAAGAACAACTATTTGTACATAGCACCAAGACTTTATAATGTTTTGCCACTAGAAATAAAAAGTATAACAAATTTGATAACTTTTAAGAAAAAGATTAAATTGTGGACACAATCGACGCATAATCTCTTTCAGAATTTAGTAAATAATCATTAAATATAAAATAATAATTAAAATAAAATATACATTATACTCTTATTCAAATAAACATACCACAGGCATGGATTACTTACCCGGATTTGAAACTTCATCCGATGTTGACAAATCACTCGACTTTGACAATTTACTTGATATGGATCATTATATATAAACACAAACATACATAAACTCACACACACGCTATTAATATACGATATCTTAATAATAAGTATAGGGTGATAGTTACTATATATAAGTATACGTTAAATTGCTACCTCTCACGTACAAACTAATTATAAATAGTTTCTGTGATTTTTTTTTGTTTATTTACAGATCTGTAATAATTAATAGTGTAAAAAAGAAGGAGAATGTAACGTAATGTATTTTTTGTAAATAAACAATAATTTATTTATTATTTATTTATTATGTCTATGATGTCAGTCGTTTTACGGCACTTCTAAAAGTAATAACTTAGCCATGGATTGGCAGATTATACTTATTAAATCTAGAAATGTAACCCGAACACCTAGTTACTTAACTGCCTACAATCAAACAGAACACCAAGGTCTTTGATCTCCTGAGCCCTTTTAAGTGCAGTTTCACTTATGCTGTAATCACATTGAATTGGATTACGGGACTTTGAACATTTACTAGTATTTAAGCTTAAACCAATCGAAATTGACCAGCGAACAAACATGTCCACATCTGACTGTAATCATTGACAATCCAGAGAAGTAGAAATGTCTTTAAATATTTTAAGATCATTAACATGCTTAAGAAAAAAACTGTGTTTTAAAAAGACACTTATGTCGTTAATAAACAAAATTAATAATGTGGGCCCACAGTGGGAGCCCTTTGGAACACCCGACGGTACAGCAATTTGATTTGATATAAAATTATTAATTCTAATACATTGCGTCCGCCCCTTAGCCATCTAAGAATGTGATCACCAAGCCCCAGTGCCTTAAGTTTTGCCAGTAATAGACCATGATTTACCCTCTCGAACGCCTTCCAGAAATCAGTATAAATAGCATCAACTTGATATCTGCTCTCGAAAGCGTTCAAAAGGTGGTCCTCATAAGTTAGAAGATTAGCTAGGGTAAATTGAGCAGTTTGAAAACCAAATGGTTCGTCTATAATTACGCCTATACAATGCCAGGCCAGAGAAGAGGACACCAATGAATCGAACAACTTTGGAATCGTCGATTGGATACAGATGCCTCTATAATTTGTAATATCGCTGCCATTACTTGATTTAAAAATAGGAGTAATGTATGAATGCTTTCAGAAATCTGGAAATACTCCAGAATTCAGTGAGAGATTGAAAAGAATGTGTAGTGGTTTACTTAATGTACAAACACATTTATTTAATAAAATAGGGGGTACCCTATTGGGACCAGAGAAAGTTTTTTGATTAGATGATGCTTATTTATTAAATACGTCAATTAAATCTATCTTTACTTCATTTAAATTTAGTACCTGAGGAAGGCTAGCATAGTATCCCGGTATTTCATAAGAGGTATCAGTATATACAGCAGATAAATAATCGGCAAACACAAGTGCTTCTAAAATTCATTTGGATTGTTAATTAAATTTGATTCCATTCTGTGCACGTAAGACTGGAAACACTCAAGTTCGAGAACCATACATTTCTCTCTAAGCCGCGAAAACAGCTCATAATCGGCAGGTAAATTGTAGTACTTATATCGCTTGAGTATTTTTTTTTTTCAACGATAAGTCGTCTGACACGAGGGGAAAACCACTTTGAAAATTTGAGCTTTTATATTTTACAAATAGTGATATACCTTGGTATATAACATTATTCCCAATCAACTAAAGCAAAAAACTCATTTAAAGATAAGAAGTAACTATTTTTGAAGTCATAATATTCTAAATTAACCTTTAAAGAATCATTTGATGATGCAAGAGGAATGTCCCAGGAATAAGCAAAGTGATGATTATATATTAGTATTTAACAAAATATCATTAGCGGAATGAACATCAATATCATTAAAATTTGTAAACCATAGGTCAAGAAAAACATTATCGTAATTAGGAATGTTTATCATCTGAAACAAATTAAGAAAGCTAAAAGAGTTACCCACAATATTTGCAGCCGACAAAAGAGAACACTTAACACTAACACTATGAACTTCATTAGACCACACGGCACTAGGGAGGTTGTAGTTACCAAACAGCAGAAGAGAATGATCAGGATTAGCCTCGATTATACCACTTACGTATATTTTTTTACTTGTTTCTACTTATATAAAAATATAAATATGAATAAAAACTCAGTAGTATGTCTATACTCCTTAGTTAAGTTACCGTTAAGTTCACAACCATTTACTGTATTATTCATTTTTGTAAATTCAAAATTCCCATATTTACATTATCCTACGTCTACTATTTATGATTTGTTCTGGTAAATGCTATATTTTCCAGTTTTTTATATTGCTCAACCGTCATGTTTAGATAAGTTTTATTACGATGAACCTCTTTTGATTATATTTAAAATATAATACAGGCAGTAGGCCATTATAAATACAATGTTGGTTTAAAATAGTTACATTTGGAAAAATTATTGTGACAACGAAACATATGTCATGTTATATACAAGTGAAAATTGAAAACAAGGGTTTTTATCTAATAATTACTAGATGTAATAGTTACGTGAGTTGATCTTAATCAGGACGTTGTAGAACCCTATATCTTAATTGTTAATTATTATGATAGTAAAATACAAAAGGCACTTACAAAATATACAGAAATTATACTGAATCATAAACATCATCAGATTCTGAATCTGAAGCTTCACTAGTATTTATTATAAGTGGTTCAACTTTAATTTCAATTATACACTGTTCTCTTTCACACCAGTTTTTAATTAGTTTTTTAGAGTGTCTCACACAGTTTTCCCATACTTCTGCAGTACATTGTCCCAGTGCTTCGTCCCACATACCAAGATCTTTTTCATCTCCATAACCATCTCTGCCAATATGTTTATTGTAATACAACTTAGCATGGGCCCAGATTAGTTCAATGGCAATGGCAATTCATGGTATGGAGGAAGTCTTAAAACTTCATGCCCATGTTGTCTTACTAACTAGTCAATTGCATAAACATTCTTTTTTTTATTCATTTTTGCTGGTTGTAACAACTCGGGTCTCAAAAGATTCGTATCAAGTGTGATGTTGTTCTCTTTTAACCAATTTATTATGTCTACTTTTGTAGTGGCAGGTGAAGGTTGTTTCTCTATAAGAACAGTATGATATGGCGTATTGTCCATTACTATTGAAGATGGCTCTTCTAATTTGGAATTAACTGAGTCGAGACCTATTTAGTAAATATACGAACAAAGTCTTCTTGAAAAATATATTGCAACTCCTCATATCCCCAGCCGAAACAAATCATTTAAGTACAACAAATATAAAGTAGGATACAGTACTGAACCTTCGGTACCTAACTACATATCGCCGATGAGTTGGAGAGTGTGTACTTTAACGATCTACTTACTTCGAGACAGATGGGAAGCAAAGCAGACCAAAGTCACACCCCTAACATACTCCATCTATTTAGGCAATATTCTATGACAAGACAATCGAAAGCCTTAGAAACATCACAAAATACTGCCGCAACAACGTGCCCATCATTCGAGCCAGTGCACAATTTTCCTAAAAAATTAAGTCAGGAATCAGATTTACAAAAACAGCCAGTGACGTCGCAGTAATGATGATCGTGATGATCATCTCCAGGATTGTACGAGGACATTTAGTTCGTAATTAGGGCAAAAATTGGGTCCTTCGTTTTTAGCAGTCACCTAAAAAACATCCCCTATAAAACATTTTTAGTTTTAGATTTTAATACACATGTAGTAATTTTCCTAAATATTTGTGGTAATACCTGTTGTTATAGGATCTTCCCTAATAAAAATATTTTGTCTATACATACAAGAATTTATATTTAGGAAGATTTGTTTTTATTGACGCCTCTCGATCGTACTGTATTGGCAAAGTGTTAAGAGAACCACTCACTCTATGTTAAAGATTTTTCTCTTTAATAATTTTGACTAAAAATGTATCTATCTTGTTCAAAATTCAGATTGTATTCGATAAATACCATATTGGGCAAGACGTACCCAGAGGAAAATCTTCCTCTGATTCGCCCTCTGGACCCATAATGTATACGGTCTAATTTAAAGCTCATAATAAAGTGGTGTTTAGCAAAAGCACTTGTCAATCCGGCACAATATCGTCTAATGACTTTTTGGCGTACAGACCCATCTGTTCGAATGTTCGCGGCCGGGACCAACATATGGTCAAAGTGGGGCTCTAGATGTATGTACGTGAGCAAATTTTTTAGACAGTGGCGGAGGATGTGTGTACAAATAATCAAAGGAGAAGTGGATTTTTTTTTATAAACGGAGAAGCACTCGAAATCTTTGAAGCTTGTATGGGGGGGGGGGGGG
>JAUTXW010003592.1:0-60116 GCA_030620095.1 Kuschelorhynchus macadamiae
AATATAATAGTAATGGGTGTCAACGATGATTATTCAATTGCTTTTTAGGTTAGGATTTTTATTTAAGCATGAAACGCAGATATTAAGACCACATTTTTCATGAAAAAACAATTGAATATTACTGCCAGTTTTTCCGATATCAGAACCAAGTTAAGAATTTCAAATGGAACCCTGTATATTATTTTACACATAGTTTGATAGAGCTTAAATTACCTTTTCAATGACATATCACAAGTTATTTTTCAAAATGGCGGACCAGGAAGCGCTTTTTCAAAATTCAATAAGGCGGTCGTTTCCCGATACCGATGAAATTTTTGTTTAACAAATTATTAAAATATTAAACAAAATGGGGTTTTCAATGGATTTTAATCAAATTTAAAATCAAATTTTTAATTTATCACAAAATGGGTTAAGTTTAATTTTTTTCTTTAAAATGTGAACTTTTTCTTAAATTTCAAAGATTTTAAATAGAAAGTTGTATTTATTAAATATTAGTATTAAAGTATATCTTATTAGCTACACGAAACCGCATAACAAGCCGTATTTTTGCTTTTTGTTTCAGAAAAAATTGACAAAACCTTGCCGATATACATTTTTCCTAATACATAACATGAAACAACCACACACATATTATTAATCAGAAAATCCTGGAATATTTTTTATTGTTTATTGATAAGTAATTTTGTATTATTTTGACATTTTATGACTGTTGTCTTATTTTAGGAAAGCGAGAAAAAATCACAAGTAGTATTAATTTTATTTTACCGGTAGATACGGTGCAGTAACATGAAAGATGACTTAACTAAGATAAGTAGGCCTTGGAAACAATTGCATAGGGATGCCATTATAATTTTCATTAGATTTAACCAGAAACGTCAAAAGTACTGTTTTGTATCGACATTTCTGATAACTTTCGTTACATTTTTACACTGAGAAGTGGTTCTAGTTAGTTTTAAAAATAAATATTATGGTTTATTCAAGAGAACATCAAAAATGTTCCAAAACCGCAAAAATTCAAGGGACACAAAACCGAAAGCCTACCGGTAAAATAAAATTAATACTACTTGTGAATTTTTTCGGCAAAAAAATCATTGTCAAAATAATACAAAATTGCTTATCAATAAAAAATATTCCGAAATTTACTGATTAATAATATGTGTGTGTGGGTTTGTGTGTTTCATGTTATGTATTACGAAAATGTATATCGCTAGTATTTCGTCAATTTTTTCCTCAAACAAAAAGCAAAAATACGGTTTGTTATGCGGTTTTGTTTTTGTTTTTTGTTCTTTCAGTGTAAAAATGTAACGAAAGTTATCAGAAATGTCGATACAAAACAGTACTTTTGACGTTTCTGGTTAAATCTAATAAAAATTATAATGGCATCCCTATGCAATTGTTTCCAAGACCTACTTATCTTAGTTAAGTCATCTTTCATGTTACTGCACCGTATCTACTGGTAAAATAAAATTAATACTACTTGTGATTTTTTCTCGCTTTCCTAAAATAAGACAACATTCACAAAATGTCAAAATAATACAAAATTACTTATCAATAAACAATAAAAAAATATTCCAGGTTTTCTGATTAATAATATGTGTGTGTTTGTTCATCTTATATTGCTAGGAAAGATGTCTATCGGCAAGGTTTTGTCAATTTTTTCTGAAACAAAAAGCAAAAATACGACTTGTTATGCGGTTTCGTGTAGCTAATAAGATATACTTTAATACTAATATTTAATAAATACAACTTTCTATTTAAAATCTTTGAGAAAATTTAAGAAAAAGTTCACATTTTAAAGAAAAATTAAACTTATCCCATTTTGTGATAAATTAAAAATTTGATTTTAAATTTGATTAAAATCCATTGAAAACCCCATTTTGTTTAATATTTTTAATAATTTGTTAAACAAAATTTCATCGGTATCGGGAACGACCGCCTTATTGAATTTTGAAAAAGCGCTTCCTGGTCCGCCATTTTGAAAAAAAAATATAACTAGTGATATGTCATTGAAAAGGTAATTCTAAGCTCTATCAAACTATGTAAAATAATATACAGGTATCCATTTGAATTCTTAACTTGGTTCTGATATCGGAAAAAAAAAACTGGCAGTAATATTCAATTGTTTTTTCATGAAAAATATGTGTCTTAATACCATATTTCGTTAACCCAAATATAAATATCCTAACCTAAAAAGCAAATGAATGGCATCGTGTAAAACGATATCGTTGACACCCGGTATACCGTCCTCCTAAGGGTGACTTAAACGTATTATATTCTCGTCTTGAAAGTATTATGACCGATTTTTATACTGTCTGTGATTCTCTTTTATTGCTAGGTGATTTTAATATAAACTCTCTCGAATTAAATACAAAAGCAACGTTATGTGAAATTACTGAGGTCTATAATTTGCAACAGCATATAACTGAACCTACTAGAATATCAAATACACACATGTCCTTAATTGATTTACTTTTTTCAAATATAGATTCAATCGAGGTTTGCGCAATAAATGGATGATTGCGACATAAATTTTGAAGAATCTAAATCTTTCTAAAAAACAAAATATCCAACTGCCCAATTCCTTGCAAAATGTAGATAAACTTAATACTTATTTTACTAATATAAATAAAAATAACAACAAGCCTGATGAAGAATTTATTAAGAATTTTAAGGAACATAAAATTACACAAAATGAATTTAAATTTAGGCTGATAACGCAACATACAATAATTTCCATTCTAAAAACCATAAAGAGTAAAGCATTTGGAGCTGATAATTTAAATATTACACTTTTTTTACTTTGTTGTCCTGCCGTAATTAATCCATTATAAATGTTTGTTTAGAAAAAAATAATTTTCCAGATCAATGGAAGGAAGCCAATGTTATTCCGTTGCCTAAAGTTAAAAATCCGACTGAATTTAAACAAATCCATTCAATATCGATTCTTCCAGTTCTCTCTAAACTATTAGAAAAAATTATGGGACAGGAAATAATTGAGTATTTGAATATTAGTAATTCGATCCCTGAATATCAGTCTGGCTTTCGTAAAGGTTATGGTTGTGCAACCGCATTATCTCAGGTAACGGATGATATATTTAAAGCCCTTGATAATAATCTAGTTATTGTTTGGTTCTTTTAAATTCTACTCAACTTTTGACATGGTCAACTACGAAATATTATTGGCTTTGTTGCAGTGTCTGGGTTTTAGCTATTCTGCGGTGGCACTGGTGTCTTCTTTTTTGTCAGACGGAAAGCAAAGAGTAGTACTTGATGCCTCAGGGTAGCATTCTGGGTCCATTATTATATACTCTCTATACGTCGCAATAAATAAATAAATTTCGATATTGTAGCCATCATTGCTACGCAGATGATACCGAGGTATGTTATTCATTTAAAAGTACTGATATAGCCGACGCCAATAGGTGCATTAACGCGGATTTGGACATTTTATATAATGAAACTCAAATGAAATGAATATTTAGATAACTGAATGAATAAATATGAATGAATATTTAGATAACTTAAATCTAGTATAAATATCGATGCAATAAATTTTAAAAACTCTGCCAGAAATCATAAACTTAGATGTAAAGAACATCTGACTCTTAAACTAAAAAGTGGATATTCCGCCTTAATAACAATATTTTCGCAAATGCACTTTTTCAGCTATAACATTAAGAAAATGCTTTGTGATGCACTAGTGTTATCACCATTAACTTCTGTGACACCATCTATGGACCTTGTCTTGATAATGCCGATGCTAATAGATTACAAAAACTCCAAAATTCCTGTCTAAAGCTTATTTTTGGTATAAGAAGACGTGAAGACATTTCTCATAAGTTAAAAGAAGCAAATTGGTTAAATATGCACAATAGACGAGTCTTACATGCTCTTGTCCTTTTTTACAAAATTCTTAAGTTTAAGACTCCACCACATTTGCACAAAAAAATAACTTATCGTACTGATGTGCACAATCTTAATTTAAGACGAAAAAATCTATACCGTCATACAACAAAGAATTTTTTAAAAGGTCTTTTTCTTATTTAATTGCACATTTAATAAACAAATTCAAAATAAATGAGTTTACTGTACTCTGTCTACAAACTTTTTAAGAGAAAAGCCAAACTACTTCTTCTAAACCATTAATTGATTGCCTATGCCACAAAATGCTAAATTTGAAACTTAATACTTTCTTTTTTCCCTATCCTTATCCATCTTCCATTTTTCTGTTAGTGTGTGCTTTTTTGCTTTTATGTTTTTTTTTTCAAATTTTTTAAAAAAAATTTAACCGCTAGCTGCTTATTAATTTCTTTTTGATTTCTTATATTTTTGGCCTCAGCAGAATTCGGGGAATGAACATCCCCTGAAATCTGAAAACAAGGCCCGTTAGTTACCATTATTATTATCATAATAGTAATTATTATTTTAAGTTAAATCGTTAACTGTATTTATTGGTAACTAATAAACGTCTTATTGTTATTATTATTATTATAACATAAAAAAATCCGTTTATAGTTCAGACAATCCAAGCAGAGCTGACAGCGCTGTAGCAACAGGTCAGGCGCCGAAGGCGTCATCCTTAAAACCATAACATAAAAAACGGTACGTCTCAGTCACTGGCAACCTAGAGGCACTAAGTAAATCGATACCGGGTTTCCACCAGTACTTTTATGTCTAATGCTATATAAAGGAATTTTCGCATTTCAATGTTTTTAAAATTCTAGAGAATTTGATCAGTTTTTTTTCTGATTCAAAAGTGCTTCATCGAAAATTGTATGTAATTAATTAATCTCTACTATAAGACGTACTTACTCTCAACAAGGCCCCAAAGTTCTTTTAGTTCAACAATTAAACGAAGCAGATTTTGCATCTGGTCTTAATTTTTTTCAAATTGTTTTGCACTGTTTAAGAAATACACCCAATCTTATCCAGAACTTGTTTATGTCGGATGAAGCACATAAACAGCACGGAAACAAACAGAACTACTGTTGTTGGTCCTCTGAAACTCCGAGACAAATTCACCGACAACTTTACATGACCTAAAAGTTACTGTTTGGTGTGCAGTATCCATGGAGAGAATTGAGGAGGTCGCGTGCAAAACCGGATATATCCACTTTTGGCACAAAATCATGTTTTGGTTGATTCTGGTTCTAAGTGGTGATATCTATCGACCCATGTTCTCGTTTGTGACCAAAACAACATATATCCCATTTAAAATCTTCATTAAAGTTTGACTTTTGGAGCAAAGTCGGTTATATCCAAATTTTGCGAACAAAACCGGATATATCCAAATTAACAATTAGTCTGTACGTATTGCGCTGCAACTTTTTAGTTCGTTATTGATCTTGTGCTATGATACCACATGCTTTCAGTTCTACAAGTTTTGTTATAAAAGTAGTGTATTTACTATTCTAAGAAAATAATTGTGTACTATGGAAGAGGATATTAGTGTAAGTGAAGGAAGTGATGGAAGCAGGAAGAGAAAAAGACGCGAAAACAAAAGGGAAGCGCGTAAAATGCAAAAGTAAGGTTAGGATATTTTTTTAAAGCGTGTTTTTGTAAGAATTTTAATCTATTTAGGTATGTGAATTCTGACCCTACCTTGGAAGCTTTCACACGTCCTTTGGTGATGATGATGGTAAGACGTTTGAATGCCTTAAGGTCAGTATGCGTGATATTTCAAAGCTCAGAACCCAGTTCTATGAAAACAAGGAAAAGGTACGTCAGGATATATTTTTATGCAATTATATGTCAGTAATGCCAGCGAAACGACGTAGACAAAGCAAGGAAATTAAGCAGAGAAACGCAACAATATGTTACATGCTAAAAGCCGAAAATAATATGCTTAGGGTTTGTAAAGCATTTTTTACTGCCGTTTTTGGCGTTTGTAAGCATAGACTTGTAACAGTTGCGAAGGTTTTGGAAGAAGGAGGTGTTCCGAAGGAGAAAAGAGGGGGCGATAGGGTATCAAAGAAAAGCATATCAAAAAAAGAAAAAGTGCGGCGATTTATTGGCAACTTACGAGGAAAGGAAAGCCACTACAACCGAAAAAAATCTAAACGTATTTATCTTGCTGCGACCCTTTCTGTGGCAAAGCTGCATAAAATGTATAATCGGCAATGTGATCCTAATCACAAAGTTACTTACGATATGTTCAGAAACGTCTTTTTAAACGATTTTAATATTGGCTTTTCATCCCCTGCGTCAGATGTGTGTTCCAAGTGCACTAGGTTAAGGGAGCAAGTGAAACATACAAGGGACGTACAGAAAAGACAAAACCTTCTTATGGAGTACCGAGTCCACAGAAAAAAAGCTAACACTTTCTATGAACTTGCCAAGGAAAAACCGGAAAACAGTATAACCTTCTGTTTCGACCTGCAGCAAGTGCAACCTCTGCCCCGCACACCAATCGGAGATGCATTTTATGCGCATCAAATAAGTTTGTATGCCTTTTGCTGCGTGCCCATGACGTCATGTAATCCAATATTCTATGTCTGGACCGAAGATTTAGCTAGGAGAGGGGCTGTTCAAATTGGTTCTGCCCTATTACACCATCTCCAAGGTTTGAATTACGAAGGTGTAAACCTGCTAAGACTGTTCTGTAACGGATGTGGGGGACAAAATAAAAATAATCATATAATTCACACCCTAATGTATTGGCTCAAAAACAATTCCCCTGAAAATTTAAGAGAAATAATAATTACATTTCCCGTCCGGGGGCACAGCTTTCTACCTGCGGACCGAACATTCGGTAGAGTTGAGAAGATCTTAAAAAGGCATCCAGTAGTAACTTCAAAAGAAACATATATGGAACTGTATTCGGAGGTAGGTTCTGTAAAAATCCTCGGTTCTGACTGGCAGATGTATGATGTCAAAGAATTAGAAAAGATCTACAAGAAAATAAAAGGAATCTCAGATTGTAAAAAAATTCACATAAAAAAATTTTTGAAAAAAAATAACAATGAAGTCACTATTAAAGTGAAGACTTCACAATTTTATCGATTTACATCACTAGCCGACACAACCTGGGAGTCGCTGCTTAAAAAAGGAAAATCTGAAGGTAACATAGAACTACATAGGTTACCATTGGGTAATTCAATTCCAGATAAAAAGAAAAAAAGTTTAAACCACTTAATGAAGGAAAATTTTGGGGAAGATTGGCGAAACAGGGAAGACCTTTCATGGTACAAACATTTCTTGGACAGTAACGTAGAAGAGAATCTAGATATTGCAAGAAATAATGAAACCCAAGAAGAGCAAAGCGAGCTATGCGATTGCCTGGATGAAGAGTCTGCAATACATATTTGAATTTTTCCTTTTTTTTCTTCTTAAAAATGTTACTTTTTTTTAACTTGTTTATGTTTTAACTGTAAAACCATTAATTATTTTTTACCTTTTGCAAATATCTTTTCAAACAACTTAATTTGTTCATTTATAAATAATTTTGTTTGCTCAATAATGCATGTGATTTGTATGCAAAACCGGATATATCCAATGTTTTTTTGCTTATAACACAAAAATGTTAACTTTTTTTTACAAAAAAAATATGTCGATCAGTTGGTTATCCCCATTATATTGGATTCATGTCCTAAAAACAACTCTATTTTATTAAATAAAGACGTAGGGCGTTTTTTTCATCTCCTGAAAAATTTATAAAAGTGGATATATCCGGTTTTGCACGCGACCTCCTCAATTATAGTCTGGAGTAAACGTTTTATTATAAACATCTTCTTGGACCACAATTGGTCATTTTTTCCCACAAAACGCAATATGGGTCCAACCGGATGTCACAACCTCCCAAACCGCGAGAATTTCTATGCAAATTTTAGGACAAATGTTTCTAGGTCGTTTAATTTCAAGACACGATGATTATTCATAGCAACCTAGAGTCATGTGACTTAAAAGTTTTTGATTTTTGGCCGCGGGCATCTTTTAAGTCGAAAGTCTATTAACACATGTGAAGATCTAAAATAAAACATAAGCAACGAAATCAGAGCAATTCCGTGAAAAGGATGTGCTTTTAGCTGATTTAAAATATACAGGGTTTTCCAATTAAAAATAGTAAGAGTATGGTCTGTAACTCAATATTTGAGACCTATAGAAAACTAACTACGCCATTGCGTTCTAAGTAAAAAACTCTATAATAGCCCATTTTTACTTCCCTCGTAAAAGGGAAACATTGCAATCATGAAAAAATCACCCTCCGAGATTTGTTCAGATCTTT
Organism: Kuschelorhynchus macadamiae; assembly: GCA_030620095.1. Lineage (NCBI taxonomy): Eukaryota > Metazoa > Arthropoda > Insecta > Coleoptera > Curculionidae > Kuschelorhynchus > Kuschelorhynchus macadamiae. Next base: position 8,225 of record JAUTXW010003592.1, read on the forward strand.
ATGTTTCAGTGTGCCTAGAACGACCTGATCCCAATTGGAGGAACAAGTATAGAATTTCGAAAAATAAAAGGGATGCAAAAACCAATGGCCAAATGACCAATGCTACAAGCCGAATAATGACCACAAAATGGCTAAACTTGTTTATTATGTAGCTAAAAAAACTACTTACCCGATTGACTTCAAATTTTGGTCAAAAATTAAAGGCAATATGGGGATGATTTGGTAATATTTTGATAAAAATCCAATATGGCGAAACAAAATGGCCGCCTATTGAAATGTTAAAAGAATTATTATTAAAAAACTGTTTCTCCAAGTTATCTCAAATTTTGCAAAAACATGAATATTATGTAGTAATCAACTGGTAACATTTTCCTACGAATCCAAGATGGCGGAAGAAAATGGAGGCTTAGTAAAATATTTAAAAATTCAACCTGAAAAAATTGCTTAATGGCTTGATTTCAAACTGTGTGCCGTAACTAATTGTGTGAAATTTGATACACGTCTTTTATGCATAAAACGGCATTTTTTATTAACAATCAATTTTTGAAATTTCTACCAGTGGCGTGCATATGTAATTAACCTGGGTAAATCCGTATGCTCCTTAATGCATAGAAGACGTGTATCAAATTTTATGCAGTTATCTACAATAGCATCGGAATTGGGACGAAAAAATTTTTTTTCTTTTTAAACTTTACTATCCTGTATCTAAAAAGTTAAGACTTTTAGGACATAAAAACACCCTCTTTAACATCAGCACGCAATTAGGAAACGCCCTGTATAGTACTTCACAATGAAGGCCCCTGTATAAAGTAATATGACAAACGGAGACAGACGGCCACTTTTGGCATACCCGGGTAGCCCAAAGTCGAACTGCATGAATTAAAATTTTGATAAATCTCGTTCACTGGATCTGAAGCTGGCTGCCCTTGTAAAATCTAGACTTGTAAATCGTGTATCACTATACTAGGTGGTCCAATAATAGTGGACGTAGGCAGTAGCCCGGGAACCGTTAATGACAGAACTCAAGAAAAAATATATTTATAGGTAAATCGATCAATAAAAATCAAAATTAAATCATTTTAAAATTCGAAAGTTCGCCGTTTTTGCAACACAAAAGAGATATAGAAGTGCGGTACACGAAAGAAAACAGACAAATATAGATAAAGGTTCATTAAGCATAGTGACATTTTGTAATTATCTGAAGTGCGTATAGTCAAAAAGAAGTGCCATATTATTTAAAGAACGACATGACAGCACTGGTTTAAAGAGATTTCTTGGCCGACCTTCCTAAACCTATTGACTCCGCCCGGTTTTCTTTCGTGTCCCGCACTTTACCTTTTTGTTAACTGGTATTATAACTAAGATATGATGGGTGCCTGGAAAGTGTAAATTTTAAATTTCGCCCTGTATTTCAAAAACGAAGAAGGCAATGCAGATTTTGTTTACGGCGTCTTTTGTTTCACGAAAAAGTAGCACAGTGCCACAAAAACTGCAACCCCCTATCTTTATTAAAAACTGAGATACCCTACAAAGGTATCGAAAATGAAAAACCCTGTACATGGATGCAACTTGAACCTAACAATCGTACCACATTTACTAATAAGAGAGGTTAGCAAAACGTTGAACTAGCACGTACGACTCCGACTTTATGTGTTTGTTCTCTGGGAAAGACGAACGATTAAAAAAATGCGGTTTTGAAGATCCCATGTGGTTCCAGCGATCTTAATTTCCAAGTCACGACCGTAAAATCGCTAAATCGAAAATGAGAATGAACAATGAGAACCAGAGCTCCAATTTAACATTTGTTTATTTGATGATGTCTTCCTTTTTAACGGTCATAACATACTGGGTGTGTAATATTAATCTTTTCGCGGTAAAGAGATCATACTAAATACAGTTTATGCTATAGTTCACTAGATACGGAAAAAATAAATCTTGTAAAAATATTTGTATGTAAAATGAGTTCCATCACGAAAAACTCACTCTCACGAGTTTTTACAGATGTTCGCGTTTTGGGGTCCCCAAATGCCAAATAATATGTTTCCTCAATTCGGTGAGTCTATCTGCCGATCTTTTGTCTGTTCGCGGCATAATTTTTTGTCAAAAATTAAAGGTCATATTTGTAACATTTTGTTTAATATCCAATATGACGGCCTAGCAAAATGTAAAAAAAATTGCTAAAAAAAATTTCTTTTTCCCGGAACTTCCCTCGTTATGAACATTTCCTCTTATTAGGAATAGTAAAGTGTAATCCAATTTCAATCAATTCAAATTGGATTCGATAAGTAGTTTTTACACGCCATTTTGTTTCGCCATTTTGAATTCGTACCATAATTTTACCAGTTTATCTCTATATTTATTTACTTATTTATTTATTTTATTTATTTTAAATACAATATCCAACAGGCTAGGCAATTACAGGATAAGGAAAAAGATATACATACTAAACATAACGTGCAATATAAAAAATATAACAACAATAACAGTAAAAACACATAAAGACAAAATTTACATTTTTTATACAAGACAAAGTAACGGTTAAAATTAGAATATAAATAAAAAAAAACAATGAACATTAAAAATGAAGTTAAACAAAGATCCTTCTAATCTGTTGAATGCTGCAGTGTATGTATATATGTCAATACTGTGTTCAATTTTATTGTAGTTTTTTGAAATCTGGTCTACTGGAGAAGATATAAGGATGCTTGTTCGTGGAGTTGGGGTTTGAATAAAGCTCAAGCGTCTTGCTTCCAATTTAGGCACCCTAAATCTAATACAATAGAGCAGAAGTTTATTTTTAGAACACCACCTACCAAAGTCCAAACAGTTTTGTAGTCTATAAGCATCGTCAGGGGAGCGAATCTCACAAAATATTTTAAGGTCGCATATAGCAAACATTCGACCTCCAATCCAGAAACAATGTCATTAATGAACATATTAAAGAAAAGTAGTCCAAGCATTGGACCACTTTTCTTTAATATGTTCATTAATGACGGTTGCGGTACCCCCGGTGACTGTCCAAATCTCTCAGACCTGTAACTACGGAACTGTACAGGGTGTCCGGATTTGGTTGCAAAAGCAGGGTATCTCGCTTATTTTTAAAGATAGAACCTTGCGGTGTTCACGAACCTGAGCTAATTTTTTGTGAAACTCATGAAGCCGTAAACAAAATTTTCATAGCCTGTTTCGTTTATGAGATACAGGGCGAAATAGAAAATTTTGCATTTTGGGACCTTCCTCGTATCTCGGTTATCCTTTAACTTAACGCAAAGGGAAAAATTGCTGCTTATGCAGTTTTTTACGCTGGATCCATATTTTTCATTTGAGTTGTTATTTTTTAGATATGACCCAAAGTTGTGTTTTTTTAAATGGGACACCCTGTATATTTGTCCAGAAATTGATTTGTCCTTTTAAAGGCTTCTCAAAAATATATAATAGTATGGGTCTATTTTAATAAACAACAACAAAAATCCTAATTTTTATAATTATCATCCCAAATTTTGCAGTAGGCCATGCAAAACAATGCTGACTTTTATTTAATGTCGTTAATAGAAAATCGACAAATCTGGGGACCTAGGGGGATATCTTATAGGTCCATTTGTTCCGATCCATAGATTGGTAAAATTATTGTCCAGAAATAATCTCGTCATTCCAGAATTCTGTGCAGGAGCACCGTCCTGTTGAAAATAAATTTCGTTAATTTGCGCTAGAGGAACATCGTCAAGTAATTCAGGTATAGCTGCCTCTAAAATTTCTATATAGCGATTGGCTGTTAGATTTCCCTCAAATATATAAAATTTTATATGTGTTCTTAATATGAAGCAGGACACATTTAGACCAAACCTGCCCTGCTGTCTTCTGGGAAATATTTAGTGTTGATTTTCCTGGGACTAGAATCTACTATTGTGCCTATTGAGTATACCAGAATTACTGAAATGTGCTTCGTCTGACCACCTAACCTAACCTAACCTTCCTTTCAAAATCTCTAACCATATCGCATCTTTCTCAAAACCAATTGCAGAAGACTACCCGACGCTCTGCATCCCCTGGCTGTAAATGCTGCACGAGCCTAAATTTGTATGGGTGGTATTTGTGCTTTTTTAAAATTTCTTGAACTCTAGTTTTTGGAATCCCTATGCTCTTTTCACTGGCCCTACAAGAGTTTGTAGGGTAAGCTTCTGCATTAGCCAAAACCGTAATTGCCTCAGCCTCCCGATTTTCTTTATTACATGTTTTCGTACGAGGTTTGATAAATGATCCGTGATTAAGTAAATTCTTTTTTATCCGATAAAAAGTGGATATATTAGGTTGCTTCCTTTCTGGATATCTAAATAAAAATTAAGCAATAGTATTTCAACATACCTAAAAATTAACTATTTACCTGTTAAAATACATCTCAGAAGCCGCTTCAACATTTTCATTAGTTAATATAAAACAAGCTAACATATCGTACTTTTCATAATGTTCGAAAGTTTGGTTTTCTTCAATAATAATACAAATATATTTTTACACAATAAATAAATACAAAAAACTAGCGCTATATTTTATATACGCGTACAAAATTGGGAATTGTCATTTGCTTCCAAGAGAACAAAAGAAAACGGCATCGTTTTGCATGGCCTACTGCAAAATTTGGGATGATAATTATAAAAATTAGGATTTTTGTTGTTGTTTATTAAAATAGACCCATACTATTATATATTTTTGAGAAGCTTTTAAAAGGACAAATCAATGTCTGGACAAATAAACAGGGTGTCCCATTTAAAAAAAACAACTTTGGGTCATATCTAAAAAATAACAACTCAAATGAAAAATATGACTACGCCACTGGATCCAACGTAAAAAACTGCATAAGCAGCAATTTTTTTCTTTGCGTTAAGTTGAAGGATAACCGAGATACGAGGGGGGTCCCAAAATGCAAAATTTTCTATTTCGCCCTGTATCTCATAAACGAAGAAGGCTATGAAAATTTTGTTTACGGCTTCACGAATTTCACAAAAAATTAGCTCAGGTTCGTGAAAATCGCAAGGTTCTATCTTTAAAAATAAGCGAGATACCCTGCTTTTGCAACCAAATCCGAACACCCTGTACATATTGATTCCTATTTGATAAATAGGATTTTAATAATTAAACCAACGGATCTGAAATTCCAAATGCTAAGAGTTTCTTTAGTAAAAGTCCATGAATAAGCCTGTCAGAAGCTTTAGAAAAATCTATGTAGATCATATCTACACATCTACTGACTTTGTTTGTCAAGCTTCTCAGAGATGTATTGGGTAGCACACACAAGGTTAGTAACTGTTGATTTACCGGGCATAAAACCATGATGTGCATCAAACATCATCCTCGAGTTGTGCGCAGCCATATATTTATGCAACACGATCTCGAATAGCTTGCTGAAATTGCACACAATAGCCACTGGTCTATAGTTATCTACATCGTTGCGCTCGCCCATCTTAAAAACCGGACAAATACATGATGCTTTCTAAGAATCTGGAAAGCATGACGTTGAAATCACCGCGTTAAATATCTTAGTTAGTGGTTTAAGAAATACGGAAAGACAATCTTTAATTATGAATGCAGGAACAAGATTAGGACCCATAGTCATATTGGGCATTAACTTACGACCAGCCTTTTCAATGTCTTGTTTCGTAATAGTGGTTAAAATACAGGTAGGATATTGACAGAGTCCTAGATTATCGGCCAGCAAGCTATCCGAAACTAAAGATGTGCCACCATCCTAAAACGCCCGAGGGAAAAAGTCCGCAAAACTGTCGGCAATCGTTTGCGGATCTTGTATTACTTCGTTATTATACGTTAAAGTTTGTGGAATTACTAATGATTTGTTTTTTACATGTAAATAAGACCAGAATCTAGTGGGATCCTCTGATATATTTTCGTTAACGTTTAATCTCAGATCTAATTTCAAAAACTGCTCACGAAATAGCGGATTTTCAGATTTCTTCAATTTGTTTTTTAACTTACCCTTTCTTTTTATTTTATAAACTATATTAGAGTTAAACCAAGGCAGATACAACCTAGATGGTTGCCTCTTTCCGGGAACATGCAATTCAAACAGGTTTAGTATTTTTTCTGTGAATACTTTCACTATCAAATTTACATCATGAACACAAGCATCCAAAAGGACTTTTTTTTGACAATCTATTTGGTCAATATTTTGTTTTGCTGTCTTGGATTTATACCAAAATAATACAGGTTAATTCCTATGTAACTAACTTGATTTTTGTGGTGAATTTTATAATTAGTTTTTTAGTAATAATTCTGTTAACATTTCACTGGCCGCCATTTTATCTCACCCTATTAGATTTTTACCAAAATCTTAGCATGTCATCCTCACATAACCTTTAATATTTGACCAAAAGCTACAATGCAAATTGACAGACAGACAGACAGACCAACGGAATTGACAAAATATATTTTTTGACATATAGAGAACCAGAAACCTAAAAATATGTTAAACCAGGATTTTTTTTTTCACTTTTACAAACATTTCATTTGGCCGCCATTTTGTTCCGCCATCTTGAACTCCTACCATAGTTTTACCAATTCATTCCTGTACAACACTTACTTCTTGCACAAAAATCAGTATATTAAGTAGTTTCTTCAAGCTGAATTTTTAAATATTTTATCAAGCCGACATTTCGTTTCGCCATCTTGGATTCGTACCAAAATTTTACCATATTTGATTCCTCAAATGAAACCATAACAGCTTTCTTGGACAAATATTATAAACTTTTTTACAAAGCCAACGTTTCGGCACTATCAGGGCTAGTAAATTCAAATTTGGTAGGTACTCCACAGTAACATAAATTTAACAATACACCCAAAAAACAAACTAAAAACATAATAATCAAGTATTATATATAAATGAACTGGCAACATTTTGGTACGAATCCAAGATGGCTGCTTAATAAAATATTTAAAAATCTGCCTGAAAAATCTACTTATTAGATTAATTTCAAATGTTGTGCAATCATTAAGTGTGATATAGAGCTAAACTAGTCAAACTGTGGTACGAATTTAAAATTGTGACTTCAAATTGTGCACAAAAATTAAATGTGATATAGGGATAAACTGGTCCAAATTCATTATGAAGGAACAAAATGGCGGTTTTAATAAATCAGTGTAACAACTACTTATTCAATTTTTTTTAAACTATGCCTAAAAACCAAATGTGGCATAGGTAGAACAAAATGGCGCCCAATCAAAAAGTTTGAAAAAACAGTGTAAGTATATCTGTTACTAAATGACAATATGGGGAACTAAATTGGGTTACTTTTCACCATTCCTAGTAAAAGAAAATATTCGCAGGATAATAAAAAATTGACTTAAATACTACATTGCTAAGGAATTTAGACACATGCTATAGGCAAGTAATTATAGGCCATATACCACATTCTGTACAATTTATAAAACCCCACCCCCTCCCCCTTCCGGAAGTCTAATTGTGATTTTATATATAATAAACAGGAGTAAGCTTATCTTAAATTGGAATTCCGATTAGAAACTAAAATAAACTTGTCCCTTTAATTGAAGTAATATAAAAAGTTGTATATTTTATAATATAAGTTTATTTTTACCAAAAATATGTGGGTGATATCAAAAATCTTCTTTAATATTCGTGTTCGGAGTATTGAAATACATCTGTAACATTCCCGTGGCACAATTTATGTGTCTTCCTGTATTTGGAAAGTTGATATCCTGTATATCAAATAAAATTTAATTTTCGATATCGTCAGACCGATGACGTGAAGAAAAAATAGAATCGGACAGGGGGTCTGTGGATCAATATCTAATTTATTTATTTTTTAATTAAAAGGAATAAATGTTGTAGATCAGGAGTATTTGAGTAGATCTCAAGAAGAAATTTTTTTTTAATAAGTAGGTACTCAACTAAACTACAAAAATTTATTACGTAATAAAATAACACTCTGTTAGCGGCAAAAGGCGGCTTTATCAAAGAAACGCGCGGTACTGGTCAAAGAAAAGCCGCGTTTTTTATTCTTGCCGCTTTTCTAGAAATTTCGGGCGGCGCGTTTGACGGGAACATTCGAGACTTTCGTTCACGCCGATATAAATGTTGCACCTGCAGAAATTGGAGTCATTCTGAATTGCAACTTGAAGGCAATACTACGTCGATACAAAGTTTATTATTAAATAGTACAAAATGAGTGCAGCGAAGAAATCTAAAACGTATCATTTTAATAACGATTGGGAGGAAGAATTTTTGTTTTGTATGGTGAAGGATAAGTGCATTTGTCTTATTTGTCGTGCGTCAGTTGCAATACCTAAGCGTGGTAACTTAGAGAGGCATCATAAAACGGTTCATAAAAACTATGAAAAGGATTTTCCGCCACAGAGTGAATTAAGAAAACGAAAAGTATGTGATTTGATATCTTGTTTGAAAAAAGAACAAACCATGTTCACAAGACCAGCCAAACAATCAAAAGCTGCTACGATCGCGTCATTTAAAATATCTCATATATTGGCGAAACACAAGAAACCATTCGAAGATGGATCGGTTGTGAAGGAAGCATTTATTGAAGCGGGTGAGACTTTATTTGGAGATTTTAAAAATAAAACAGAAATCGTGTCTGCTATTAGAGAACTTCAGTTATCTCGTCCGACTGTCACAAGGCGTATTGAAGTCATGAGTCAGGACATGGCAGATAAACTAAAAAATGATATCATGGAATGTACATACTTTTCTTTACAGTTCGACGAATCCACCGATTTGATAGACTGCCCAGCTGTGTATTTTTATTCGGATGGTATTCAATGACATGTTGACTTAGGAAGAATTTTTGACAATCATTCCTCTGAAGGGAAGACCCGTGGCGAAGATATATATGACGTTTTCTTCAATTTTGTAAAAAACTACATGCTACCAATATATAAAATAGTGTGCATTACAACCCATGGAGCACCAGCAATGGCTGGAAACAAAAACGGATTTCCCTTCATTTTTTTTAATCCATTGCATTATACATCAACAAGTTTTGTGTTCAAAAGTTTTAAACACGGAGAAAATTATGGGCATTGCAACAAAAATTGTGAATTCCATCCGTGCACGTAGCTTGCAACGGTGGCTCTTTAAGTTGCAGTTGGAAGATAGGGAGTCAGCTGAACACACTGATTTAGTTCTTCACACGGACAGCAGGTGGTTGAGTCGCGGAAAATTCCTAGAAAGGTTTCAACAATTATTGCCCGACATAACAGCTTTTCTAGACGAAAGAGGTGATGACACTCAGATGTTGAAAAACGAAAAATGACTGACTGATTTGGCATTTTTGACTGACATCACAATGCACTTAAACACCATTAACTTGGAGCTTCAAGGTAAAGGAAAAACTGTTATTGAGATGATTAGCGCAGTAAATGCATTCAAAAGTAAATTGCAACTCATGATAGATCAACTGAAGAGAAAGGATCTGAAACATTTTCCTTCTTTAAAAGCAAGGATTCCTCAGTTGAATTATGATACGTATGAGGCTGAATTATCAAATATTTTGGGACAATTCGAAATGCGTTTTTATGATTGTAGTAAATTGGCAAATGTAGCATCATTGATGAGTTATCCTTTTTCATGTAAAAACATTGAGGAATTAGCTACTGAAATAGCAAGTCAGTTTAATATGAACTCATGATCTGTTGAAAATGAGTTGGTGCAGATTATATCAGATATACATATCAAAGCTATAGCATCTGATACCAATTTCTGGTGTTTTATATCTGAAGATAAATATCCGAATCTAAGGCAAATCTCCCTTCAACTGACAGCAATATTTGGGTCAACTTACTTGTGCGAGTCTGCATTTTCTGAAATGAAGATAATTAAGTCAAAATATCGCAATCGACTAACTGACGATCATATGTCATCATGCTTGCGATTAGCACTCAGTGGTTACGTACCATCCTATGAAAAATATACTGAGGACATGCAGTGCCACGCTTCAACATCCAAAGTCACTCCTTAGTTAAGTTTAACACCATATGTAACTCTTTTGTTTTGTAACAACCAATAAACTCGCAATTTTGAATAACTATGAGTTTTTTCATTGATATTGTAGAAAAGAACCTAACTAAACCTAATCCAAACCTTGACTAAAATAATGTATATTGTGTGGAAAGCTAATATCTATATATGCTACGGTACACCCTACCTAGGTAGGTAGGTAGGGTGTATGTATCGTGTATGTACGACAACCCTGCATCACACATACTTGCGGCCTCTCAGAGTCGATCGTAAGTAGTCTAAAAATATTGAGGTAGATCGCCAGCAGTTCAAGTTTAAGCACCCCTGATGTAGATCAATCTAAAAATTAGATTAATATACCAAAATACCTTATGGTATACTGTTAGGGTTAAAATATCCTTTTCAACTATTATAAGTAAAATTTATCCTACACACTTTTGTATTCCATTTCTCTTAGTAAATGAATTGCAGTTCTATAAGTAGTACGAATACAAGTACGTAGATAAGAAAAGTTCAAGACTTATTTTTTTATGAAATGGCAATAAAGCCTTTTAAAAAAGGCTACGATAAATCTTTAGGAATTTTAGAGACAGAAACTTCTAATACTCTAGTTATACATGCTCTGCATTTAATTTAAATTGAAAGCAAATCACTTTACTTCAAATAAAGTTACTCCAAAATAAATTCAACCATTAAAAATAAACTGAGGCAAAGGCATTGTTTTGCCCCACCCCCCATGATTTGAATCGGTAAATTTCTTTTACCCGGAAGTTCCCCCATTATATTTTTTTTTTCATTTGTTAGGAGCAGTGACGTGTGACCCAGACATTTTTATTGCGCGCCATTTTGGATTCCTACTCCTACTATATGTGTCCTGAGGATGCAACAATGAACTTGCGAAACATCGACTATTTAAAAATAAACTTTTGTTTTCTTTACTGGATCTCAACCGGATATAATACACCACTCTAACATAACAAGAGGATTGTTAACAAAAACCATTTAGAAACTTAATATCTGTTAAATATATGCGGACCAACGGAGTAGGTAAAGACTGATAATGTGGGCTTCATGCAGGATATAGAATCTATATATATATATATATATATATATATATATATATATATATATATATATGTCCTGAGTATGCAACAAGAGTTGCGAAACATCGACTATTTAAGAAAACACTTTTGTTTTTTTTTACTAGATGTTAACTCCAAATAATATACTACTCTAAAAAAAATTTTTAACATTGTTATTTTTTGGTTAAGCTTTGAAATCGATCGGGTAAAAAGTATTTAAGTTATGTCGCGAACTGACAGACAGACCTACAAACAGACCGACAGGGTTGATAAAACATGCTTTTTGACATCTAGGGACGCTAAAACATGAAGATATGTAGAACCTGAAAGGGTGATTTTTTCACAATTCCAATCATTTTATTTGGCAGCTTTTGTTTCGCCATTTTGAATTAGTACCACAATTTTACCAGTTTATTCCAACATAATACTTGATGTTTATGCAAAATTGTAAATAAATTGGACAAGTAGGTTTTTCATAATAATTTTTTTTACATTTCACTGGGCCACCATTTTGTTTTGCCCTTCTGGGTATTTACCAAAATATTACTAGATCATCCTGATGTGACTCTTAATTTTTGGTCAAAATTTGAAGTCAATCGGGTTAGTTATTAAGCTATTGCGCGAACTGACAGACAGACCGACAGACGGGCCGACGGAATTGATAAAACATATTTAGAGACTCAAAAAACGTGAAGATATGTAAAATTTTGTTCGGCCATCTTGAATTAGTACCACAATTTTACAGTTGACCCGTATACCACAACCATAATTTGAAATCAATCCATTAAGTAGTTTTTCAGGCTGAATTTTTTAATATTTTATTAAGCCGCCATTTTGTTTCCACCATCTTGTATTCGTACCAAAATTTTATCAGTTAATTCCAACAATTTCCTCAAAAACATAAAACTTGATGTTTTTGCAAAATTTAAAATAAATTGGAGAAGTAGCTTTTTAATAATAATGTTTTTAACATTTCACTAAGCCGTCATTTTGGATTTTTACCAAAATGTTACTAGTATATCCCCATATCACCTTTCATTTTTTACCAAAATTTAAAGTCAATCGGAGAAGTAGTTTTTTAGCTACGCCGCGAACAGACAGACAGACAACATGTTTTTCTTCATCTAGGGACGCTGAAATGCGAAGATCTGAAAAAATATCGAAGGGTGGGTGATTTTTTCCGAATGACAATACTTCGCTTTTACGAGGAAAGTAAAAATATTGATACAGTTCGCAGCATGAAATCTTCAGTTTAGACACTAGACAGCCTGCAGTTAAACCGAAACGCTCGCCCTTCTTATCCAAAATTTCGTTTTTACGCACTTGTACCAATTTCGTCGCTTTTGACACTATCTGGAACCACTCTATAAAAATTTTTAACTGGATCTCACCATCTGATAATAAATACAGAACTACAAAAACGAACTTACAAAAAAAGAAGTCACCTACAAAAAAGGAAAAATTAGAATATTTATACCTCCTGCTCTGTTTCACATCAAAGTTTACTTATTCAGGTAACAAGTTTTTTGTTATCTCTCATACAGACCGCTGCTTACCCATTATACAATTTAAATTATTACACGATTATTATTTCCATTCGCTGGTATCACCAAACCGAATCGGTATAAGTATGTGAAATAAATTAAAAATAAATACGGTAGCGGCCGATAATTATTTCGAAATTAAGGTTCGTCGACATGCTTTGGAGTCGTCCCACATAATTAAAACAACGAACCATAATTAATATTTTCAATACTTCTTTGTATTCTTGTCCTTATTCGTTACATGTCTGGGTCCGGATCATTGATTTTTCTGCTTTTGTCGAAAGTGATCCCTATAAGTAACTAAGCGGCTTTTTTCATCGAAGATCAGTTAAAATATTTGAATGAGCTCATTCAGTATTTAGATCTCGTAGAATAAGGATCTCTGAAGATGCCTCGTCCAATCGAAGGCCGAAACGTCGGCCAGCACAATTTGACCCGGTCTAATCCCAAGAAACATGATTTCTTAGACTCGGGATACACTATAAAGATAAAAATATAAAAACGTCTGCATGGATGGAAGTATGTGCCATTTTATTTGAAAATTGTAAGTAATTGTTAGCTAAGTACTAGATTTTGTCATATTGCAATGGTAATTCTCCCGCATTACTTATAAAAAAATGTGCTAATGCATCGCAATAACGGTTAAGAGATTTATTGATATTTATGTCATTGTCATAGTCAAAATCTTCTAAACCAACTACCGTTAACGTATCGTCAAAATTGTAATCATCTCGTTTACGTACAAAATTATGCAAAACACATAGGCATTTCACAACGTCAACTGCGAAATTCGTATCTACGTCCATTGGCCTGAGTAGTATACGTCATTTGTTGGTCATAATTCCGAATGAGCACTCTACATACCTTCTGGCTCGAGACAATCTATAATTGAACATTCTTTTATGCAGAGCCAACTGTTTTCCGGAGTAAGAACGAAGAAGATTTGGCGCCAAGCCAAATGCTTCATCCCCAACAAACGCAAACGGTAAAGGAAACTGAATACCAGGTCCTAAACTTGGCTTAGAAAATTTCAAAGTTTTATCTTCAATATTTTTCCATAATATAGAATTTTTGAAAATTGTAGAGTCCGAGTCTTTGCCAAAAGATCCGACATCGACATATACAAAAGAATAATTTGAATCAGATACAGCTAAAAGAACTATGGAAAAGAAATGCTTATAATTCATTAAGAAGGTTTTACTATACGGATGTGTTTTCCATCCACAGCTCCGACGCAGTTAAGAAAATTAGCTCTGTGTCGGAAACCCTCTGCGATATTTTTCCAGTCCTCTACATTTGGTGTCGTTATGCACTTGCCTTTCATTATATCCCAAATTTGTATACACACTGGTCGTATAATTTTAGATGCAGTAGATCCCCCAATTCGATAATTGAAATGGATATGCTTTAGACTGCAAACGCTCGCAAGGTACCTGAAAAAGAAAAATCCATTTAACGATTGTGACTCGCGCTTCTGGGGTTATGTATTTTTTTGAATTCAAGTCTATTCCTTTCCAGTGAGATCCCAAATTAAATAAAGGATTCTATGATATTCCCAAATTAAATAAAGGGAAAATGTTTGTTTCTATGATATTTATTGCTCTTGTTACAGAACAAGATATTATCTCCAAATGGCGGAGTATTCGCGACAACTACGTGGGTAACAGGAAAAAACTGGACGAAGTCACAAAATCAGGAGCTGGGGCCAAAAAAATTAAAAGATATATATACGAAAAAAAGTTGCGTTTCCTACAAAAATCAATGGAGATGAGATCTACAGCTAGCAGTATTCCTCAAGAAACTGAAGATATTGCAGTATTATCTTCAGTTTCTTGAGTTTGTAGATCTTAACTACAGCTACAGTACAGAAAATATTGGGTATGGTCAAGGTGAGGAAGAAAGTACTGGTAACATAATCCAACCAATAGTAAATAAACCACCTACAATAAAAGGGGCAAAAAAAACTTCGGTAGGAGAACAGCTTGTGAGTTTCATGCAGGCACATATGTCTAAAAAGGACCCGCCGCCACTGGAAGACGAAGATTTGGCATTTTTTATGTCTTTACTACTTATTGTGAGAACTCTGATAATGACGAGCGATTTACGTTCCGTATGGAAACAATGCAGTTGCTGAAAGATATAAAAAGGTCTTCACATAATACATATAAACCAACTGCAACTAAGACAAGTTCTGCTCTGTCTTCCCGACCATCCTTGCAGGCCTCATTTTATTCTAATTTTTCTCCCGAGACACAGTAAGAAGGAGAACCACAACTTCCTTCCTGTGGTCCTTGATGTAATAACTGAAAAATTTCTCAGGGTCTGCCCTGAGACGTAGCAATAAAGTAAAAAACTGACCATGTAGACGCCTTTCGCTATTTATAGAATGCACCCTTCATTTTCTATTTTTGCGTTTTTTGTTTTTAAAATACCTTAATGCCAAGTAACAGAATATGGAGGCTTCAGCACCGTCCATCTTGTTCTAAACAGAATGCACGTTTTCCTCAACATTATGCGCTCGTGTCCATTAGCAAGCGTGCGTTTTAAATGACGCCCGTTTTAACGCACGTCAGGTTTAACGCTCATGTATCCCTAGCCTTAATTGACCAAAGCCGTGGAAGCTTCCGTTCTATGTTAAGTAATTTAATTTTTGTAAAAAATTTGAGGTCAGTTGAATTTAAAAATTATTTTACGTTGATTTTTATATATTTTATTTGGTCTCCATTTTGTTCTGCTATTCAGAATTCGTGCCACAATTTTGCTAATTTATCTCTATATCACACTTAATGCTTGCACAAAATTTGAAATTATCTAATAAACACTTTTTTCAGGCAGATCTTTAACTATTTTATTATCTAGTTCGCCATTTCGGATTCATACCAAAATGTTACCAGTTCATTTTTATTTTACGCTTGATTTTTGTACCAAAATTGAGGTAATTGGGATAATTAGTTTCTTAGCGATATTTTTTTAACATTTCACCAGACCGGTATTTTTTTATTTATTTATTTATGTATTTAATATACTCTTACAAACACACAAAGGTTATTACATGCAAGAGCGTGCTTACTGACTAAAATACCTCAACTCTAAATAAGTGTATATAAAATATTATAAAAAAGGAAATGCATATATAAAACAATAATAAATAAAACAAAATATATAAATTTTTGACGTTGTTTTGAGTATTCCATTTTGGGTACTTTTTCGGGATATCTTCGTTGTTTTTATAGATAGAAAGTTGCCGTCTTCGCGACAATGTGCTACTTTTTCGTAAAACTAAAGACGCCGTTAACAAAATTATCATAGCCCTTTTAGTTGTTAAGATACGGGGCTAAATTGAAAAGGTTGCATCTTCAGGCATCTTAAATACCAGAAAATATGAAAACTGTTTCTTATACAACTTTTCCCGTAGAACTCAATTCCGCCTTCGGAATCTACTATATTTTTTTAAATGGAACACCCTGTATATTTATAGACTATGAAATTTGCCTTTTTTCGAAGAAATTGAAAGAAATGAAAATAACGTTTATAAACTGTTTTATAAACCAAAAGTCGATTCAAAAACCGATGAATATTTGACAATTATTTTTGTTTGTTGTCATAAACAATAGACATAGCCTACTATTAAATTATGCATTTAATTTGAGAAAATTGTCACTTATTTGCGTGTTTCTGAGAAAAATTGCATACTATTATATATTTTTAAAAAGGTAAAAATAGATAAATTGTATAGTCTATAAATCAGGATTGTTTACTTTCTACACGCTCATAGAAAAAGATGTTGTTTGCCATCTAGAGCAAAGTGTACACAATTAAATATTTCTGTAAACTTTGTCTAGAGCCCTAAAACGTGAAGATCATAATACTTCTCTTTTAACCATCTCCTTTTTTCCCCGTCTTTACTAAAGAAAGAAGGGAAATCCATTAAATAGTAAAATTTAGGACATTGAAGAAGGATAATTCGAAAACGAAACATTGCCGCATCGATTTGACTTCAGATTCGCGATCAACGCCGCAAAATCTAACAATGTCTCAAAAATCACCAAAATCGATAAGAAAGAGCTATAATAAAAACATACCCAATTGTGTAATAAAAATATACTTTATATAGTACAAAAAGGGTCGTCACTAATGTAAGACCCTCTGTATATATGTCTATATATATATATTTTTTTTAGTATTTATTTCACCAACTGCAAAATAGTCATAACAAAAATCTTACACATATTTCCGTCGGCAATTAAGATAAATCTATCGATCTGTTTATTTTAACCGAATAATGCGGGCTATGCATGACGCTAGCTTGGCGATGCCGAAAAGAGGTAATAAGAAAGAATATGAGAATTCATTCGAGTCATATGTTTCTTCGCAACCAGAGTGCTAAGTAATAATTTTGAATTTTGTTTATTTTGTGGTAGTGACAAGCTACGAGAAAGGGTGGGTGATCTCACAGAGTATACTCGTTTCTGCGTATTTGCTTTTACCGATATGTCATTGTTGTGGCTATTGTTTTTGTTATTGATATGTTATTGGTATTAATATTTTAATAATTAAAGAGCAGTGCAATTTATTTTATTATATTTTAAATTTAATTATTACTGCTTATGTGTTTGCTTACTGTCTTGCCTGTGGTGTATTGACAACTGTTTTATTATTTCTTGTTGGTACCTTGAGCAGGTCTGGGACCATTGCACGTCTCTTAAGGGTATTCAATGGAGGGGACCCTCGCGTTTTGGTGTCCATTGCACTCCTCAGTACAAAGTGTTATTGTCAAGTGGTCTAGATCGGAGGTTGCTGTATCAATCTCATGTTTTATTTATATTGGGTGGCCTTGGTGCTACGGTATTGAGTGAACACTGTATTGTTCATTGCACAACTCGATACAGGCACTTTGAATGGGAGTAACATGTGTACTTCCCATTAGTAGTCAGTACGTTGTCGTTACTGTGACAGTATAATAAGCAAACTGGTATTTGAAGTATATTGAAATTGCTAAGTAAATGATTTTCTATTTTAAACATTAATAATTTTTATATCAAATAATTTCCTTTAAATCTAACGAAGTCAGGTTTAGTAGAATGAGTATGCTCATACTTGTTTACTTTTTAGGTATGTTATGGTACTGACCAACGACCATCCTGAATTAGGAGTCGCGCCCAATCGCCCAATTATTTTTTGTAAGACAGTTATATTTTCATTAATTTAATTTAGTCTGTTTTAGATTTATTATTATTTTTGTTAATTAATATTTTTAATTAAATAATTCAAATTTCTCGGCCTTGTGTTTCTACACTAAGTCACTAAGGGGGGGGCAATACCCTGCAATATCTAGAGCAGTAAGGAAAATTGTGGTTAAATTGGAAAATTACTGTAAATCAGCAGTTGGTTTGTTTGTTATAGATTGTTTTTATTGGGACGTCATTTTTCTTATACTTCTCCCCATCCCACCCCCTGATCGATTGATGCTCTAAAAACAAACCTGAATATCTGTTAAAAAATTTAGACCTCTGCTCCCCCCCAGACAATTTTTATATCTACGCCAGTGACCACAGTATATTAAAACAAATATCTTTTGTCAGTAAGTGTATCTGTATACAGAACTGCAAGACAGAGGAGTTATTATCATATTATTCGTCCTTCAATTGCATCTTGAAAAGCAAAAAATGCATAATTCAGATTACCTTCACTTCTAAATAGTGGCGTTTGTTGCGTAAAATCTGTTTTGTAAACATGAAGTCATATTTAGTAAACACAGTCATCAAAACAGATTATATTACATCTACGTTTTAATCGTTGACATTATGATTAAATCATAAATAGGGCATTGTATTCGGGAACAAAATTAATATTTACTGCCCAATTATTTTTCATTGGAAACACATAAAAGTTGGCCTGGATATCATGTTTTTCTATTTAAGTAATACGGGTCAAATTTATTGGTGTATAGCGCTTGGCGTAAGTGATGAAATAACTAATTTTTTTTTGAATAATATTTACTTCTCTGAAACGGGACATATTTTCTGTTAATTTGGTCTTAATGCATCTATAAATAAAATTGTTTACTTTCTCAATTAAAGTATTTACGTCACTTTTTACAGTTAATAGTTAGGTAACAGGATTTTAGTTACCAGAAAGTGGAGTCATAGTAATGCTCTCAGTCTATTTCCTACTCTGAGTTATTGCCTATTAAAAATAATTAAAATTTAGTTCTAAATCATTCACCCAAGATACAAGTTGTTCAAAATTGTCGTATGCAGTATACTAATGTTTTTTTTGTGCCACCGGCAATTCCAGTCTACTGTCTTTTTTGAATACCCTGTATCATAATTTGGCTTTCTATTTTCTTCTCATTATTTTTATTTCTTTGTATTTTTATGGTATCTGTTATCGTTTTCTAGATCTTTGCGAAAATAGCCATCTATGCAAACCAAGTATTATCAAAGTAACAAAATTGAAAAAAAATCTAGTGGCTAATTAATTAACAATTTAATTCTAACGTTACGTCAAAAACTGAAATGTAAGACTTATCGGTAATTAAACTAGCTTTTCTTAAAAACAGTAATTTAATGTAAAATATAAAATGTGACAAAATACAGAAAATGGTTCGTAACGAATAAAGTCGGTCTATTGACTGGCCTCCTTTTCAGCTAGCCAGTCTATCTAAAGTCTTAACATAAACAAAATAATCTTAATTAAGATAAATAATGAACGTGAACGTTGGTGTTGATGAAAGCCAAGCACTTCATCGTCAGCGAATCTTCGGCGGCGGATGCTTACACTCGGCCATCCTGAATATAAGCCTGTCCTCAGGGTCTACAGCGAATTAGAAAAGAAAAGAAGACTTACCAAGCTGTTATCACCCGGTCGTTAAGAGTTAAGATCCGTCGATCTTTCGTGGTAAAGATCCGTTGATCTTTCGTTGTAGAGACGTTAAGATCCGTCGATCTTTCGTAATAAAGATCCGTTGATCTTTCGTTGTAAAGGAGTTAAGATCCGTCGATCTTTCGTAATAAAGATCCGTTGATCTTTCGTTGTAAAGATCTACCGATCCTTAGTACTAAAGATCCGTCGACCTTTAGTGGTAAAGATCCGTCGATCTCTCGTGGTAAAGATCCGTTGGTCTTTCGTTGTAAGGAGTTAAGATCCGTCGATCTTTCGTGATAAAGATCCGTTGATCTTTCGTATTAATACTTATTAAAACTCACCTATCATCTTGATAGATTAGCCAGCGTTTAATGTTGTCTGCTGCTGCAACCTTACGTGCAGATTTTCGATGATCTCGTAGATCTTCTACTTCGTAGCGGTCGTTTATCAGAACTTTGGTCACTCGAAACGGTCCTTTAAATTTTGAAAATTGCTATGGCTTAAATGTATTGGCTCACTCGTTATTTTGACCATCACCAAATCATTTCGTTATATTTCACTAATCTCGTCTGGTTTTGTCGTATCGTTCTTTTTGTTTTCTCTGATAGCACATGTTGTCGCTAGTGAGCTAAGGATGGTTTTATTGTACCTTTCACACTGTCCGTTTGCTCGTGGTGTTGCAACAGCATTTAAAACGTGTTTTATGCCGTAACAGTCACAAAAAACATTAAATGCATTTGACGTAAATGCTGATCCCCGATCACTAATTATTCGACTCGGAACATCAAATAGATATACCAAATTTGTTAATATGTTCGTGACGTATTTTGTTCTCTGGTTCTATATGGCTCTATCAAACAAAATTTTTGCATCCACTATTACAAATAAAAATTTGTGTTTTTTCGTGCTTGTTTCAAAAGGTCCCATGTGATCTATGTGAATTGTATGGAAAGGAACTGGACGTTTTTCAATAGGATTTAATTTGCATTTGTGTCTTTTACTTGGTCCACTATGTTTGTAATATGCAGAGTTTAAACAAGCATTAACATATTTCTTCACAAATAGTTGTGCTGAATGCGTTGTAGCGTTTTTTCAATGCTCAAATGACCTGCATCGTCGTGACATAGGCGACATATTTGCAGCTGTAAGGTAAAAGGTTTTGTGCCATTTTTCAATTTTCGGAAACCTTCTCATTTTTGATCATATTCTTTAAAGTACTGTTTCGTTTCGTTATTTACGGTTCGTGCTACGAGTATTTGTCTTATTATTCTTAATTGTTCGTGTTGTAATTGTGCTCCTACTACCCATTCGCTCTCAGTTATGTCTATTGTGAATGTTTCGTGTTCATTTATTGGATTTCTGCTTAATGCGTCTACATGTAACATCTGTGTTCCAGGTCTGTATTCAATTTCAAATTTGAATTCTTGAATTTCCAGCCATTATATCTCGCAAAATATCCTTTTCCACCTCAGGAAGACGATAAGGGTGATAAACTATAGGAATATCGGTGGTTGTTTTTATTTCCATTGATACTGTATTAGTTTTTATAAGCATTTTAACGAAAAAGAGACACAATCTAAAAAATCGTTAGATAAATCAGGCATTTTTGTTTATACTTTCTTTAATGTTTCCAAAAGAAAGATCGTTTAGGCTAAGAATATTATTTTCAAATTATCAATAACATTAACTGAAATTTCGTTCCAATTAGGGAGATTCCTGAAAGTAACGCCACTGTCTTTTTTGATCATTAAAATATGTGATTGTTCTATAAAATCTCTGCCAATTAATAACTCATGCGATAAATATTTATCGTCAACAAATATTTGTCAACAACAATCGCTTCAGTAATCCTTATCGAAATTCGAGCTTGTTGCATATTAGGGTATTGCCTATGAAACACGGAGAATGTTATTCATTAAGAAACAGTCTAAATCTTTTTACAGTCGATGTTTTTATCTTCGCACTACCCGTGTCAACAAAACAAGAAGATTTATGACCATTTATAAATGCGGTTTTTATAAAGATGTGGTCCGATTCCTTAGAGTCGATTTTTGTTACGATGTTTACGTTTGACATTTTTAATGGGCATTTATCACACAAATGTCCTAATTTTTTACAACTTGCACATTCCAGACGAGGTTTTCGACATTCCCTTGCTAAATGACCAGAAAGCCCACAGTTATAACATGAAAAAGTATTTTCTTTACGTTTTAACATGTTTGTGCTAACGTTTGCGGTATTGAATGTTTTTAAATTTGACGACTTGGTAAAACGATTTGAAGCAGAAACCAACTTTAAACTTTCGTTTTGGACGGACAGTGTGGGCATATTTCCCAATGTATTTAAATGTGCATACAATTTATCGGTACTTGAAATTTGTGCTGATCGAATTGTTCTTACAATATTTTCGTCTTTGATGCCTCCAATTACAGCATCTTAAAAATTCTTCAGGAATGTTTAGTTTCAAAGCCCTTAATTTCGTTAACTTTTTAAAACAGTAATTAAACTCCTTCATAATTTGAGGCATCTTTTAATAAATTTGAAAATACGGACTTACGAAAATGATTCAACATTCCCATTTTCATTTCCAGCCATGAGACATCATTTCCTGTTTGCTCATAGTACCATTGACGTGCGTGTCCCTTGAGTCTGCTGGTAATAATCCGTATAATGTAATCGTCACTCCACTGATATCTTTCAGCTAACGAATCCACCCTTAAAAATATCATCCCTTAATCGTATATTGGTATCGATTGTTCATCACTTAAACACGTTACGGAAGAAGACGGCTTGTTTCGTAGTTCATCAATTTCCTTTTTAAGTAATTTTAATTGTTTTTTTTAAACTAACAAATTGTCCGATGACGAAGGTGTAGACTAGCTCTACGTTTACGTGATGTAGATCGAGTTACGTTTTTTGATCGATCACGGTCACTGGACTGAGCATCGCATTGATAACGAGTACCAGATCGTTCACGGTCACTCCGTGTCTTACTACGAGACTCTCGTTCGCGTCGTTTCGACGTTTTATGCAACTTTTTGTCTTTTCCCATTTTAAAAAAAAAATTAAGCTATGGCCACTATTTAATTCAAAGCACAAAACACTATTTATTTGGCCACGGTATATATCCCACCGCTGCTATGTAAGACTTATCGGTAATTAAACTAGCTTTTCTTAAAAACACTAATTTAATGTAAAATATAAAACGTGACAAAATACAGAAAATGGTTCGTAACGAATAAAGTCGGTCTATTGACTGGCCTCCTTTTCAGCTAGCCAGTCTATCTAAAGTCTTAACATAAACAAAATAATCTTAATGGGTCTAAGATAAATAATGAACGTGAACGTTGGTGTTGATGCAAGCCAAGCACTTCATCGTCAGCGAATCTTCGGCGGCGGATGCTTACAGAAACAATTATAACAACTGCTGAAAATGACCTCCTCTTATTAATACGCAGAACTCAACTCTTCGTCTCATAGCTATAATTCTGATTCTCAAATCTTCCTCTGACTGGATAGGATTCTGACACACCAACGATTTTAAATGTCCTCAGAAAATATAATCTAAACAATTTAGATCGGGGGACCTTGGGGGCCTGGGGTTCACCTCGACCTATCCAACGGTTGTTGTATTGTCGATTTAAAAACTCCTCTAGAAACAAAACACTACTGCTACCTAAAGCACATAAATCCACATTTTTTTCAAAAAGACGTAATATATAATACATATAGATTTTTTAATAAATTGGGTAATGACATTGAAAATGCTGATAAACTCAGATATTTAAAAACAAACTAAAAAAATTGTAGAGGATAATTTTTATTGTGTTCAAAATTTCTTAAGTTACTTTATTTTTCTGTTTCAAAGTACCTACAGTAAGCAGTACGGATCTAAACCAGTAACGAAAGGGGGAGGTTTGTCAAAAGCAGACTGTTTCTATGGATATGTAGAGTTTTAGCCAATCATTAATGAGTAATGTACCGTTTCCATAGATACTTACATTCTTTTCATAGCTTCAGATTCGTGCGCCAAACTATAGTATAGTTAATTTTCGTATTTTTTCTTTCCTAGTCAAATTTCATGTACAGGGTGTTTCACCATATTAGCGGAAGATTCAAACGTCTTTAATATTAATTTGCTTTGTTTTGTTTTTGTCCACGGCAACTGTGATTTCGTAAACCCAAATCTGATATTATCGCGATTTTTACACGTATATATTTCAAAAACTACTGAAGCAAACATAGACATATTATACATTTTTGAATCTCTATCGAAATATAATGTAATATATAGGGTGGCCCATTTAAAAATACAAAGTTTATGTTTTTTAGGAGCTTTGCGATGTTCATTTGTTTTAATAAAAATTACTTCCTGGCGGTTTAGGACAATACCTACAACTTAGGTATTTAACATTTTTTTCTATCTCTTATAATAAAGGCAGTAGATGAAGTCTAAATATGGTGAAACTTTTATCAGTTTTTTTTTATTTTGACGTTTCCACCAATTATCCATGATATATTTTTTATGTACAAATATTTTATTGGTAAAATAAAGTATTATTATAATTATTAATTCGTGCCTGTTTATCTCTATATCACACATAATGCTTTTGAAATTGATCTAATAAGTAGTTTTTTTAGGCTGATTTTTAAAATTCTTTATTAGGTATTTTCTTTTGCTATCTTGGGTTCATGCCAAAATGTTCACAATTCATCGGGATGTAATCCTTGATTTCTGAACAAAATTTGAGGTAAAATGGGTAATTGATTTTTTAGTAACGCTTCGCCGCGAAAAGGCAAATAGACAGACATACAGACAGACAGAGTTGAGAAAACACGTTTTTTGGCATCTAAAGATTCTAAAACGATACTGAAAAAAAGTGTTTGTCTGCCTTTGTTATTTTAGAATGCTTGATGCATATACATATCAGATTTTAAGCAACAAGACGTTTAATTAACATTTAACAAACATCACAGACTTAACGTCAGTTAACGTTATAATTGACGTCAGATAAACGTTGATAGTTAAGGAAATGCCAGTGTCGAATTAATATCAAAATATAACGTCTGGAGAAGTCAAAAGTGAAGGCAACTTTTAGGCAACATTAAAAACACGTTAAGTTAAAGTAGATTTGGAAGTGGGATTTATATAATTATTTATAGCTCCGCTCTCTAGCTGACAACAGGCTACAAAGCATAATAGTTACTAATTGCAGCTTCAAATCAAGGCTTTTTTACGGTCACTGCCCGATTTATAAGACAGTTTTTGCCACAAGGTCTCTATTATTTTGTGTGGAAATTCATATCTTCTATCTACAATTTAATGAAATGTTATCCAAATTAAATAGAATTATTCCATAAAACTTATAGGCCTAACACAACACAACCTATTATTTTGACTTTCGAGGAAACCATCTGCTACCACCCTTATCCAAAATAACCTATATTCTTTGTCACACACACTATTACATCATTCCGCTAATTGAAAGACATTTTAATTGTTTGTTGTTAATGTTTTCAGCAAAAACTTCCTATTTGTATTAACAATCAGAAACTTGCTTCTTTAAACGCACTGTGGTAACAAGAAATTATGCTGACAATCACCGCCTATATTTTTTACGTAAAAGCGAATTCTTTGCTCCATATAAAGACGAAGTTACGCGCATGAAATTAAAATTAATTAACAGAGCTTTAAATTTATTAAGACTTCGAGTCACAGAAAATGAAATGTCGTTTTAACGGTTGAATGGCGTTTTGATCGGTTGTTTACGATTACGTCACCTGCAGACACAACCCATTGGGCTCCTAATACAGGATTTTCATTTATATTTTGACACTCGAAAGCAGTTTCAAGTACAGGGGACACAAAAAACTTTAAATAATATGTTGTGCGACCATTCTCGTATTATTTCTTAAGAACATCAAAAAAAAATCATTAAAAAGTTTAAATATTATGACAGCAATGCAGTATCATGCAATTATCTTTAAATTAAAGTGTTGACATCTGAAAAATGGCCAAAATATTGGTAATTGACATGTATATGTGTTTTAGCTAACATAGTACTTTCTTACATTTGTACGCTAAAGGTTTTGCCAAAATTGGATTCAAAATCCCTACCTCCAACTGTAGATCCATATCGCTGCTCCCAATTATGAGTAAAGTAATGGAGCTTACATCACTTGAGCATTGTCGAATTGTGGGCGAACTGTCTCTGTTTTACAGAAACTACCACGGACTCTAATAATTTATCAGCAATTATGCCTTCCTTAGTCATTCCTGACACAGAGACACGAACATCAACCCACATGCATCCCGTCACCGTCCACCCTTTGTTTCTTGTTTATTCTCAGAGATTCTCGATTATAGAATGTGTTACCACAAAAGGCCTTTCCTTCTTCTCTTAATCTGAAGGTCTTTAAATACACCCAGGATTCACTAAAAACAACCCCGGTAACCAGTACCACGGTACCCAGTACTTAGACCCTCGGCCTTCGTGGTCTGCTCATAGATAAAAAAAGTTTTACATCTTCCTAAAAAAAATTGTATGCAAAAATAAACAAATTGTCATCTTTACAGTTTAAAATACTTTTATATAATTATTATGTTAAACTATTTTATGAGAAAAGCTAAGAGTTACGGAAACAAAAAAATATTTTGTTTTTAAGGAGCTGTTTTATTTCCCCAGAGCCACCCTGGATAGTGAAGAAAAACGTGCTTATATATCAAAAAAATTAAAAACATTTAACGTGTTTCTTACTTTCTTTTAAGCTAAGGGTTTAACTAATATTTCGTATTTTGTGGACTATTTTATATACCAAGGGCTTTTCGAAATGTTTTAAGATTAATTTAATAAAAATAATCTAAAATTTGCGAAGACTTTTTAATGTTAAAAAATGTATGGCATAAACAAAAAAAATAAACACG
Organism: Kuschelorhynchus macadamiae; assembly: GCA_030620095.1. Classification (NCBI taxonomy): domain Eukaryota; kingdom Metazoa; phylum Arthropoda; class Insecta; order Coleoptera; family Curculionidae; genus Kuschelorhynchus; species Kuschelorhynchus macadamiae. Next base: position 34,640 of record JAUTXW010003592.1, read on the forward strand.
AGGAGCTAAAGTAATATTAAATAGAATAGGCTACTGTTTGACCAAGACATTAAAGAAGTGACACCAGAGAACTGGCGAAAAGCAGTTCAGCATGTGATTAAATAGGAGGAAAAAATGTGGGATCTTGACAACCTGATCGATCAGACGCTCGACCGTTTAATTATAACGTCAAGAGGTGATGACAGTTCCTCCGATGACGAAAAATACAACCTATTATAATTTAATTCTATAATCGTATGTAATAATAATTATTTTATCTGTATATATTATATATAATTTTTATGTTAAAATCAAATTTCGTTAAAATTCTTTTTTAAAGTATCCAACCGCACGCCTTTGGCGTACCATTTCCAGTATTTATGTACGAATATAATAATAGGCAGAAGGCATAAATTGACCCAAAACCGGGTGGTACTTTCTGCACTTGATGAAAAGAAAAATTTTGCATTGAGGTCAATGCCAAACTATGGAAGTGGCATAAATGATTGGTGGATCACCCTGTAGGCTTTTGCACACCCAAAATAACTTAAAACAAAAATTTATACTTAAAAATTCAACCTAAAAAAGTACTTATTAGCAGTGCCGTGCATACAATATAGGCAAAAAAGCATTGCCTACCCTATGAAAATGGTTGGATAATATATTTTTCTTTCGTCAGAATCCTCTTAAGTATATTAAATTATTATGGCCTTGTTCCATAAATTTAATATAAAATCCACCATCTATCTCCAAAAGTTAAAAAAAGAAGTGTCGAACCAACTCAGCTTATTCCGACACAAAACATCCCATAAGAGCCAATAGCAATAGCAAAATTCAGTAACCATTAAAAACCTAACGGGATCCAAAAGCAGTGCTTTTCTATGAATGCGACAAGAGTCGGTATGTCTGTCTGTTTATCAGTTCGCAGCATAGCTAAAAAACTTTTTTGACTTTAAATATTGGTCAAAAATTAAAATCATATAGGGATGACCTGGTAACATTTTGGCAAAAATGCAATATGGCGGAATAAAATGAGGGCTTGGTGAAATGCAAAAAAAAAAATTAATATAAAAGAACTATTGATCCAATTTACCTCAAATTGTGCGCAGATATCCAGTGTTACATAGAAATGAACTGGTAACATTTTGTTACGGATCCAAGATGACGGCCTAATAAAGTATTTAAAAAAATCAGACTAAAAACCTATTTATTAAATTAATTTGAAATATGTTGCAAGCAATAAGAACGATATAGAGATAAGAAATCATGGTTCTTGGGATAAGACCGTGTCAAATTGGAATTACTATCCGACGTTTCGCTTTCGATTGCACGAGGCATCTTTACTCCACAAGATCTGAACACTGAATGAGCTCGAAGAGATTCAGGCGGGCTTTTATACCCGACTTGTGCTCGCCGAACCGTGACTCTGTGTTAAGATCGGTTTCCACGTGTGATGTAGACCGTAATCCGTATCTCTATTGAAATGTTCTGTATGTTTAAGTGACCAAAGCCGTGAAAGCTTTCGTTCTATGTTAGCTAACCTCTATGGGGAGGAAACCAAGAAGGATGCCAAAACTTTTGGCGATCTCCGGAACAGCAAGAAGAAGTTACTTTGCCAGTTGGCCTTTCTCTTTAGATGCCCAGATGAGGATGTAGTACCGAAATCACTACAGGTGAGATATCACATTACTTCTAGAACTGCTAAGAATATTTATAAGCGTGCTAGCAATGCATTATTTAGAGAAAGGATTAAGGCAACACGTCCAGAGCCAAAATTTCGCAATAGCACCGAGTGCCATTCCCGTAGAAGACATAGTATCTTCTGTGGAAGCAGCAATCAGAAGATTACCAGTGGAACAAGCCGATGAAGTCAGATATGAGACAGCGCAGATTATTAAAAATTCAAAACCACCGAAGTCGAACCTCTCCGCAGCCGAAAAAACAGCAATGAAGACGCACACATTCTGGTACTTCCAGCAGATAAAGGCAACGCCACAGTCATCATGGAAAGAACAGAATATGTGGAAAAGGTTACTCAACTTTTGGACAACAACACCTATAAGGTTATGCAGGCAGACCCCACAAGTAGAATAGAAATACGCATTACCAATCTGATCAACGCATTCAGTCTACCACCAGCGGAGACAAAATCATTAAAACCAAGCAGTTCCAAGATTCCCAGGTTCTACGGTCTTCCAAAAATACACAAGGACAATGTACCACTTCGACCGATCGTCAGTGCAATAGACTCGCCCACATACAAACTAGGTAAATATCTTTCAAATTTTTTTAATCCATTTACTGGAAAAACAGATTCTTTTATTAAAAACTCTGCATATTTCGTGGAAAAACTTAAGACAATCCAGTTGGATCCCGAAGATATTTTGGTCAGTTTCGATGTAGAACCACTTTACACAAATGTTCCTGTCAACGACTCAATTTCCATTATATCAGACATACTGGATAATAATAATCTTGATAAGAAGTTGATAGACCTAGTGGAAGCTTGTCTTACATCTACTTATTTCATTTTTCAAGGAACTTTTTATGAACAAACTTCAGGGGCAGCTATGGGATCTCCTATATCACCTGTGGTAGCGAATATCTTTATGGAAGCCTTTGAGGATATTGCTCTAACATACGATCCACTAAAACCAAAGCACTGGTTCAGGTATATAGATAATACTTTTGTTGTTTGGCCTCATGGACAGGATAATCTCCTCATATTTCTGGATCACCTTAATCAGCAACATCGTAACATCAAGTTCACGATAGAAATTGAATCTAATGGAACGATTCTCTTTCTAGATGTATGTGTTCAAAGGAAGGAAAATGGTACATTAAGACATTCTGTGTATAGAAAACCGACGTATACAAATAGATACTTAAATGCAAATTCTCATCACCATCCAGCACAAAAGAAATCGGTTATTAACTCACAAGTATTCAGAGCTATTTCAATTTCTGATCAAGATTCTTTAACATCGGAAACATCGAAACTGACCGAAGCTCTCAGAGGGAATGGCTATTGCACTGAAGATATTACGCGTTCATTTAAAAGATATAGTAATCTAACTCCACAAAAGGAGACTGATAAAAAGCCACCATTAGGTAGTGTTGTTCTTCCCTACATACATGGCACTACAGATAAAATAGGACGATTACTTCCGCGGTCCAACATACGTACAATGTTCAATACACATAAGAAGATTGGACAATGCTTGTGATCGCCGAAAGATATTGTACCTTTCCAACCAGAAGGAGTATCTAAAATTCCTTGCTCCTGTGGAGAAGTGTATGTGGGAGAAACAGGACGCTCAATATCAACTGGACTTAAGGGACATGAACGATGTATTAAAAAGAAACAAGTTGTTCAATCTGCTGTAGCTGAACACCAGCATAACACTGGCCATTTCATCAACGCATCCCGTCTACCACCAGCGGAGAAAAAATCATTAAAACCAAGCAGCTCCAAGATTCCCAGGTTCTACGCTCTTCCAAAAATACACAAGGACAATGTACCACTTCGACCGATAGTCAGTACAATAGACTAGCCCATATACAAACTAGGTAAACATCTTTCAAATTTTTTTAATCCATTTACTGGAACAACGGATTCTTTTATCAAAAACTTGGATCCCGAAGATATTTTGGTGAGTTTCGATGTAGAATCACTTTACACAAATGTTCCTGTCAACGACTCAATTTCCATTATAGCAGACATACTGGATAATAATAATCTTGATAAGAAGTTGATAGACCTAGTGGAAGCTTGTCTTATATCTACTTATTTCATTTTTCAAGGAACTTTTTATGAACAAACTTCAGGGGCAGCTATGGGATCTCCTCTATCACCTGTGGTAGCGAATATCTTTATGGAAGCCTTTGAGGATATTGCTCTAACATACGATCCACTAAAACCAAAGCACTGGTTCAGGTATATAGATAATACTTTTGTTGTTTGGCCTCATGGACAGGATAATCTCCTCATATTTCTGGATCACCTTAATCAGCAACATCGTAACATCAAATTCACGATGGAAATTGAATCTAATGGAACAATTCCCTGTCTAGATGTATGTTTTCAAAGGAAGGAAAATGGTACATTAGAACATTCTGTGTATAGAAAACCGACGCACACAAATAGATACTTAAATGCAAATTCCCATCACCATCCAGCACAAAAGAAATCGGTTATTAACTCACTAGTATTCAGAGCTATTTCAATTTCTGATCAAAATTCTTTAACATCGGAAACATCGAAACTGGCCGAAGCTCTCAGAGGAAATGGCTATTGCACTGAAGATATTACGCGTTCATTTAAAAGATATAGTAATCCAACTCCACAAAAGGAGACTGATAAAGAGCCACCATTAGGTAGTGTTGTTCTTCCCTACATACATGGCACTACAGATAAAATAGGACGATTACTTCCGCGGTCCAACATACGTACAATGTTCAATACACATAAGAAGACTGGACAATGCTTGTGATCGCCGAAAGATATTGTACCTTTCCAACCAGAAGGAGTATCTAAAATTCCTTGCTCCTGTGGAGAAGTGTATGTAGGAGAAACAAGACGCTCAATATCAACTAGACTTAAGGAACATGAACGATGTATTAAAAAGAAACAAATTGTTCAATCTGCTGTAGCTGAACACCAGCATAACACTGGCCATTTCATCAACGCATCCAGTCTACCACCAGCGGAGAAAAAATCATTAAAACCAAGCAGCTCCAAGTTTCCAGGTTCTACGCTTTTCCAAAAATACACAAGGACAATGTACCACTTCGACCGATAGTCAGTACAATAGACTAGCCCATATACAAACTAGGTAAACATCTTTCAAATTTTTTTAATCCATTTACTGGAACAACGAATTCTTTTTTCAAAAACTTGGATCCCGAAGATATTTTGGTCAGTTTCGATGTAGAATCACTTTACATAAATGTTCCTGTCAACGACTCAATTTCCATTATATCAGACATACTGGATAATAATAATCTTGATAAGAAGTTGATAGACGTAGTGGAAGCTTGTCTTACATCTACTTATTTCATTTTTCAAGGAACTTTTTATGAACAAACTTCAGGGGCAGCTATGGGATCTCCTCTATCACCTGTGGTAGCGAATATCTTTATGGAATCCTTTGAGGATATTGCTCTAACATACGATCCACTAAAACCAAAGCACTGGTTCAGGTATATAGATAATACTTTTGTTGTTTAGCCTCATGGACAGGATAATCTCATATTTCTGGATCACCTTAATCAGCAACATCGTAACATCAAATTCACGATGGAAATTGAATCTAATGGAACAATTCCCTGTCTAGATGTATGTGTTCAAAGGAAGGAAAATGGTACATTAGAACATTCTGTGTATAGAAAACCGACGCACACAAATAGATACTTAAATGCAAATTCCCATCACCATCCAGCACAAAAGAAATCGGTTATTAACTCACTAGTATTCAGAGCTATTTCAATTTCTGATCAAAATTCTTTAACATCGGAAACATCGAAACTGGCCGAAGCTCTCAGAGGAAATGGCTATTGCACTGAAGATATTACGCGTTCATTTAAAAGATATAGTAATCTAACTCCACAAAAGGAGACTGATAAAAAGCCACCATTAGGTAGTGTTGTTCTTCCCTACATACTTGGCACTACAGACAAAATAGGACGATTACTTCGGAGGTCCAACATACGTACAATCTTCAATACACATAAGAAGATTGGACAATGCTTGCGATCGCCAAAAGATATTGTATCTTTCCAAACAGGAGTATATAAAATTCCTTGCTCCTATGGAGAAGTGTAGACTTAAGGAACATGAACGATGTATTAAAAAGAAACAAATTATTCAATCTGCTGTAGCTGAACACTAGCATAACACTGGCCATTTCATAAATGTAAAGGAAACCAAGGTTCTAGCATCGGTTCCAGGTTTTTATAAATGAAAAATTAGAGAATCTATTGAAATATTTAAACATACAAAAAATTTCAATAGAGATACGGGTTACGGTCTACATCACACGTGGAAACCGATCTTAACACAGGGTCACGGTTCGGCGAGCACAAGTCGGGTATAAAAGCCCGCCTGAATCTCTTCGAGCTCATTCAGTGTTCAGATCTCGTGTAGTAAAGATCCATGAAGATGCCTCGTGCAATCGAAGGCGAAACGTCGGATAGTAATTCCAATTTGACACGGTCTAATCCCAAGAACCATGATTTCTTAACTGACCAAAGCCGTGAAAGCTTTTGTTCTATGATATAGAGATAAACTAGCAAAATTGAGGTATGATTCGAGATGGTAGAACAAAGTGACGGCCAAATAAAATGTTTAAAAAGTCAATGTAAAAATCTTATTCAATTGACTTAATATTTTGCACAAAAATTAAATGTTATTTAGAGATAAACTGATACCAATTCATCATGATGCAACAAAATGGCGGTTTTAAAAAAATCAGTGTAAATTTTGCCCAAAACTCAAGTGTGGCATGGGTAAAAACTGTGAAAATATTGGTAGAAACTCAATATGATGGAACAAAATGACGTACAATAAAAATTTTTGAAAATACTGACAGCCGATTGCACAAAAGTTAATTGCTGTTTAGAATATTTAACGTTTAATAAGTTTTCGGATTTGACAAGCTACTTATAGAAATCTAGGAAGTCGCTGTCAAATTTGACATTCCGTTATTAAACATTCTAAACTTTAATTGAGCTTTCTGCAATCGGCCGTAAGTACGGAAATAAAATTTGGTCACTATTCACTATTCCTAATAAAATGAAAAATTCATAACAAGGGAAGTTCCGAATAAAGGAAATTTACCGATTTTTTAAAGTACAAAATAACTAACACGTTTTTATTTCTCTACAAACTATAATGTGAGTTACAGAGAAAGACAGTTAGTTCTCTAAGTGAACAAATTCTAACAAACAACTGGTTAACTCGAGCTTTAGCCACATCCTGAACAGCGTTGGTATTAAATTTAGGAAGGTCAGGTTATAAATGGCAAATTAATAGTATTATTTAACGAGGAAAAGGTCAAATTAATCTGATTTGCCGTGGATGCCAACAAACACAAAATGGAATTTATAAGGCTTGTGTTTCAAATCGGATTATTGCACTATCTTGACCGATCTTGACACACTCAAAACCGAATTTAAAACCCCTATTTATTCCTCCCAACTGTATAGTTAGGTTTGAATTTAAAGTATTATTCAAAACCCTACTTACAAATTTAGATTCAAGCAGAAATCTTACCAAGTAGTTTTGTTATATACAGGATGTCCAAGTTTATAATGTTGTTGATACAGAATTTAAATAAAAATTACATTCTGCGCATTAAAGAAATCGAGAAAGAAATTTTATATTTATATATATACTTTGTTTTTTTAGCAGATAACCCTTACTGTTTTTATATTAATTTAAAGTAAAAAAACGCCAGATTTTTTTTATGATAATAACGTTATTGCACAATTTTTGGCTAGCCTCTGTGTATAATACTCATGTTAAAACATTATGAGGCATTACTCTTAATTATAATTACGGATCAGTGGCGTCTCCTCCATTAGGTCATATGGCAATAAATATGTCCAAACAGAAACAAATAAATAAATTATCAATTTTTTTTTAATTCGGAAATTCCCACTATTATTCTAAGCATATAAACTCGTTGACTGTTCACAGTATTGATGCCTCGCACCGCGATCTCCGGAGGTCTCGTTGCGTTGGCATCGATCACGGCTGGCAACCCGCCTTGACCTCAATGGTTATAAACGGAGGCGAGTTTTTCCCGAGTGTTCCCGATCAAAATTTCACAGGGGCGCATAGGTACAATACGGCTTACGTTGGCAAAGTTTGGGTCAACAGCCGCGCCGAGGAAACTTAAATATTTTTGTCAGTTGATGCGTTTAATGTGTATCGTGTGATAGGTTGTGGTTACGATTGCGTATTTTTATAGATTTTATTATCAAGACTTTACATTTTATGTGTTGATTTTGTGGTTAAAATTGATGTTTTAAAGAAAAGTAGTCACAGTGTTTTAGAATATTAAGACTTTAAAAGCCGTTTTAAATTATTTTGGCGCGCTAAACTTTGATAAACGACTCGAATTTAAGACCAGTAGTCTACCTTCGTCGAAATTTAGAAAACAAGTAAAGACAAGGAAGTAAATCGTTATTTTTGTAAAAATATCTACGATTTATCTACTTGGACATGTGGTTGCGAAGTAACAAAGACAGTTTATTGTTTCGTGTGTCTGAATTTTTCAGATGACTCTTTGTGTTGTATATATATATATATATATATATATATATATATATATATATATATATATATATATATATATATATATATATTCAGCCCCGTGAAAAGTTGACCACAAGCCGCCACTGCTACGGAAAGAAATAATTGTGTAATGCACACAAAATCTGAGAACAACATGTTCAACAACAGACTAGCTTCAAAATAGTTGCGAAAAGTAGGCTTTTTCTTCACCATTTTGTATTTGTGACAAAATACTACGGCATTTCTTGCATCGCGGTCTACGAAAACATCTGGAATGGCACATCTGACAATACTGGAGGATTACACAAGACTTTTTTTAAGTAAGTCGATGTAACGGTCTCACAATTCACAAAGATATACGTGGTGTTCAATTTAAAAAATTATAAGTTTGCGTTATATCTCAAAAACGACAGCTTACATAAAAAATCTGACTATGCCACTGTATTCTACGTGAAAAAAAGAGCCAGTTTTTATCTTTTCGATAAGTTAAACAATAACCGAAATACGAGGGGGCCCAAAAATGCAATATTTTAAATTTCACTCTGTATCTTAAAAACGAACGGAGCTATGAAAATTTTGTTTCGGTCATGCTTCGTTTGGCAAAAAAGTAGCATCATGTGGCGAAAACCGCAACCCTCTATCTTCTAATAAGAGAGATACCCCATAAAAACAACGAAAACGGGACACCCTGTACAATGAAACGGTCTGCGGTTACCTCTCAGTAAAAATCAGAAAGGAAAGGTGTTTTTTAATTCTTAATATTTTGTGTAAGATTGTTGTATTCAAAAACGTAGTTTGCTAATCTTGCGATACATTTTCTGCCTCAAAATGAGTCAGTGTCTTTTTGTTCCATTGCAGTTAATACGAAAATGAAACTCTTAAAGAATGAGGAGGCCCCAAAAATTCAGAAACCATGTTCGCCACTGGCCGACGGTTTAGGTGTTAAATAATTACAGCAAAAGATTTATTTGCAATAAAATTTATTAACGGCATCGTTATTACTAAAACAGATAAATTCGCCAGCACAAGTAAATATGAATCAATTAGCGTTAAGATATTCATAACGTACCCAAAGTAATGCAAATGTGTAAAGAGGAAAATGTATGAGGTAATTGTAATAATAATCATTAAATTCCTGCAAGTTGTGTGATTATAATTATTTAGTTCTGCCTCGTTATTAGAAAATATTGATATTGTTAGGCAATAAACAGGAAAAAATGTATTTCTATGCTAATTATATTCAGCTAGTTGATTTTACTTTCTGCGGAAAAAAAATATCGGTTTTCACTTTATTTTTAGAACAGTAACCGATGATGTGCTACATAAACTTACTATAATAAATTTAGATGTAAATTCGTATTCAACACGGGTATGTCCTATAGAAGTAAAAATAATAAAGTGTGTTACTATTAGCGTAGAGATTTTTACTACGTTTTTTGAATTAAATAAAATATAAGAGAGAGCAAGTGATTTTCTCTTTAAAAGAAGATCTAAGCCGCCTTTCATAATAATCTGTTTAAGCGATATTTCAATCAAAATTTGATATTCAATACCGTGAAAGGGGGTGAATAGAAAGTAAATATAGACAAAAAAAATCCGTATTTTTTTTGTCTATATTTTTTTCCATTTGATAGGAATGGTGAATCGTGACCCAATTTAGTTCTATACATACTCACAATATATATGTATTACATATACTGACAGTAGTGAAGTTTAAGTCAGGATATTCAGGGTGCTCAAAAAATACGAAAAAGTGGATTTCGAGAACTGAAAATTTTAAAAACTAATTTTTGTGACAGCAGTTTTAAAACGAGTAAATAGAATAGACATTGCTTCTGGGGAGGATTTTTCTCTTGAAAAATGCATATGAAATTATTACATTTACGTTATATCTAATATTTTCATTTGAAAAAATCCTCCCTAGTAGTACTAGTAGTAGCACCAGGCCTAGAAGGCCCTTTTCGCTAACCCCGGTTCCACCCACCTCACCCCACTCCTCTACGAAGGCGGCCCGTCCATGTAATGAAAGAGAGCATATTGCCACAGTCGAGATGTTGTAATTCCTCCTTGCGGAGGGACTCAAAGTAGAAAGTATTCCAGCATAGTCTTGCCTACCTTTCACACGAACCAACAGGATGATAGGGATCCTCCTCCTCTGCCCCACAATTTGGACGTTAGACATAGATGGGGAGCCTACAATTGTGGCTCCTGAGTTAAATAGTTTAGTTCTACCATTAACCATAATCCCTCACAATATTGTAGTCTCGCCAACAACATGACGGCGCGTAGGAAAATATTATACAATCAACTCTATCCGCCATTTTGAAATATTGACAGCTCTTTTTACTTTTCGATCTAATGTGCCGTGGGGCGATAAGCTATAAAAAAATGAAATCGAAAATTTGTTGTGTTACGGGGTGGCTCAAAGTTGACAAAGCCACTTTTCTCGAAATTACTCCAAACTTTCAAATGATAGTATACCATATTCATATTCATTCAATACAGCTAAATGCGCCTTTTCAGTACGAATCTAACGAATACTATAAACACATTAAGTCAAGATAGTAATGGAGATAAAACTTTTAATTTAAGAAAATAAATAAATAACAAGTACTTAACACGAAAAAAATATATGTTTCTAAAATCCAGCCACCAATCAGGTTCTCTAAATATTCTTCGTTGACTTCATAGCATTTTCTCACGCGTAAAAGGTTTTCCTCTACAACATTTTGAAGCTTTTTAGCAGTTAAACTAGCAAATCCTTCTCGAATACGATCTTTTAATATTTCTAAAGTTTCCATTGAGTGAACAAGTGTCAAGTCCGTGGAATGGAAAGGCCACCACCAGACTGGTTCATTATTTGTGGTTGCCCAAATCTCTAACATTTCAAGATATTGCTGGCCTGTTAAATACCCTTCAAAAACGATCGAGTCGATAGTATGCGTCCCTAATATCCCAGCCCAAACCTCCTGGAAATGTCCTTCTTTCATATGGTGTCGATTTTCCATTGACCAGTATCTGTTGTTTTGTCTATTGAACATGTCGCAACTGAATAAAAATATTTAACTTTAAATTAATTGAAGCAAATATTTAATATAATTACATACCTTAAATATTTGCTTCAATTAATTTAAAGTTAAATATTTTTATTCAGTTGCGAAAAAACCAAAAAAGATTTTTGTTTGTCAATCTAAACGCAACAAATAATCTGAACACATTTAAAAAAATGTCATTGTTGTTAAACCGGACTCATCAATACAATATTGAAAGTGCCAAATTATTATTCCTGCCTTAAAATTGAACATAATTTCAAAATCACCTTGTATCTCAAAAATGAAGCGAACAATGAATATTTCGTTCACGGTGTCTTTCGTAACAGACCTTCGCCAAAACCGCAACTCTCTATCTTTACAAATAACCAATATATCCTATAATGCTAACAAAATCCGGACACCCTGTACATATAAAATTTTCCCTCATTCATGTTTCACATTTCTCCATATTGTGCTATCTATTCAATGAATTGCTAATTATAAATCGATTATAGAAAATGTATAATTTTCCGCTGTTCAAAACATTAAAACTTTTACTTGCTTGGCACTATTTTGTATAAAACACATACTTAATTTAATTGTGAAGAAGCCACTGGTTGATTCCTTTTAAAGAAATGACGACTAGGTCATGTATGTTAAACAAATTTGCCAACATTGCCCAGTTTCCAAATATGGCAAAATTTAATTTGAAACCAGTGATATTTTAAATTTTACAAGAAGATGATAGTTTCAAGATCCAGGTCACTAGCCATCTGTAATATCATAGGGAGATTTCTGACTTGATTTTAAGTAAAAAAGTTCGTATAAATATATCTCCAAAAATGCTTCCTGTTTGAAATTCTGGGTGTTAAATTGTAAATAATTTTTTTTGGTTACACTTCTCAATCCAATCTACAAGATGTTATCATTTGGCGGGTCATTATCTGAATTACACTATCAAACTTTTTGTACCACGCTACTGACCTTCGATCGTATTATTTTGGATCCTCTGTTTTTTTGGAAACTTTTTACTTCCCTCGTAAAAGAAAAGTATTGTATTGAAAAAATCACCCTCCGAGATTTTTTCAGATCTACACGTTTCTAGGTCCCTAGATGCTGACCTGGTAATATTTTGGTAAAAATCCAATATGACGAAACAAAATGGCGGCCTAGTCAAATGTTAAAAAAAATATTACTAAAAAACTACTTACCCAATTGATCTCAAATTTTCCGCAAAAATCAACTATTATATAGGAATCAACTGGTAGAATTTTGGTACGAATCCAAGTTGGCGGAACAAAATGGCGGCTTAATAAAATACTTAAAAATTCAGCTTGAAAAACTACATAATGGATTGATTTCAAATTGTGTGCCATAACTAATTGTGGTCTAGTAAAATATCCAAACTTTTTGTCTTGTTGTATTAGGTCAACCTGATCGACGCCTATCTGTACAATTTCCAGTCCCTTCGAAACGTCGAACAGTGGATGTTGAAATGGGATTTGGATTTGGAAATGCGTCATTAAATACATTTTTAACTTCTTGGTAAGGCCTGACCGGATCGCCATACCCCCTCATCATAAGAATAGTAATAATTCCCCTGCTTAAAGTCATAATTGGATAGACACTTGACACTTTGTGTGACTTTATTAGTAATGATGTTTCGGTTTAGTTTTTTGATCGAATCTCATTAGCACTAACGGTAATAATTCAAAATTAAGGTGCCTAATTGCATATTGGTGTCCTAACATCCTAAAACGTCTTTATTTCAAAAACTACTGACTAGAAATTTACTGTAAAATGTAAAAATAAAAAATATACAGCGTAGATATTTCATTTAAAAAAATTAAAGTTCATTAGATTCTCTGAAAAACTAGGTATGTGGCAACAACGCCGATACAATTATTAGGTGCATAATATCCCTTTACACTACTGTACCCAATTTGGTTTAGATTGGGCAACAAATTAGGGGATTTATATGTATATATATATATATATATATATATATATATATATATATATATATATATATATATATATATATATATATATATTTGAACACGTAAACTATATTCTTATAAAAAATCTTTCTTGGAATAATGTTTACAATATAACACATCATTGTTGTTAAATCATTTTATTTTGTTTTAAACGTTTCGACCATTGTATGGACTTCATCAGTTCTAAAAGAAAATAAATTGACCGCCTTAGTAGTTTAGTGTTATTGCTTATAATTTTTAATTCTAAAATTCTGTGAGTATACATATATATACAAACTTTAAAGGTTTGAAACAGTAATATTTTTAGGCTTACCTTAGCCTATTTAAGACAAATCACAAACATTGTAACATATATGTTTAAAAATTCTTAGAAAACAAGTCACACATACTATAAACAGTTAAAACAGTACTGTATAATTATTTATCAAAAATGCATGAGTAATTTACGAGTGTTTTTATTATATCCTTTCTTTTTGTATATATATATATATATATATATATATATATATATATATATATATATATATATATATATATATATATATATATATATATATATATATAATATATATATATATAAATATATATATATATGACATTTTAAAATTTATATTTATGAAGTTATTCAGTTGGTGGAAATTGCTTAATATAGAATTTTTATAATACCAGTATTAAAGACGTTAGAATATATTCTGCTTAGATTTTGTAATATAGATCATCTCCAGGAATTCTCGTTTTCTTTGATTATGTTCTGTCTGCATTATTTTGGTTTCCGAAAATTTAAAATTATGATTAGTTTAATTTTCATGTTTACTTAAGGCTGTTGTGTCTTTTTTGTCAAATGTGTTGCCCATTTAATCGGTTTTGCCAATATTGTGATGTCTGACCAATGTAGACACTTGGACTACCGATTGATGGTATTTGGTATATAACGTGGGTTTTTTGTTTTTATTCGTTTTACTTTTTAATGAGCTAAAACTTTTTTTCAAAAGATTATAACCCTTATGACAAACAGTTGTCTTGTTTTTTTTTGAAAATAGATTGAAATTTTTCAGAAAGCCCCTGTATATATGGAAGCGATAAAAAATTATTTTCGTTTTTACTTTTTTGTTGTATGTCCGGACTGTGTATTTTCTTTATGAGGGAGTCAAACAGAGTATTAATGAGTTTTATGGGGTAGCTATGTTGCATAAGAATTTCTTTGACTTTTTTAATAGCCTTTTCTTGATAAATTGGGTGACTTAGTTTTAGAGCTTTATCAGCTAAACCTATAACCACAGACTTTTTCTGAGAAAGGAGATGATGTGAGTGAAAGTTGAGGTATCTACCGGACCAAGTTTTTTTTGTGTACCACATTGTATTCATAGAATCTTGATTGTGGTACAACGTCATATCAAGAAAGTTAATGTTGTTATTTTGTTCTATTTCGATTGTGAAATTGAGTTTCGGATGACAGGAATTAAGAACATTTTCCGTCATGTTTTTTGGAATAATCGTAATACAATCATCCACGTATCTGTAGTAAGAAGTATGTCATGTGGTAAACTAGGGATGATCTAATTTTCAAGATCCTCCAAAACAAGTTGAGCAACTACGCTTGATATAGATGATTCCATTGCACAGCCTTCAATTTGTTTATAATAAGTATCGTTATATGTAAAATAAATAGATTTTAAAGTTAATTGAACGCCTGCGAGAAACTCTTCAAGAGGGATGTCGGTTAATTTTTGAATTTCATTCCATTTTTTTAATTTATTATGTCCAAGGTTAAATCTAAAGGAACATTTATGTATAAGGATACAACGTCAAGAGATACGATTATATAATTGTCCGGTATAGTGCTATTTTTAATTCTTTCTTTAAAATGCTAAGAGTCTTTGATAAAAGATGGAATTCTATGTACAATATTATTTAATATTTCTTTAAGGTATTTAGATAATTTGTTTAAGGGAGATTGCACACAAGAAATTATCGGTCTTAAAGGTATACCGTCTTTGTGAAGCTTGGGTAATCCGTAAATTTTAGGAGTCTGCGCGTTGTGTATTTTCAAATTTTTGGCTATATTAGGAGAAATGTAGTTTTTTGTTTCCCATTTTTTAATAAGTTTATTATTTTGTTTTTGAAAAATATTCGTGGGATCGCTGTTTATTTGTTTGGTTATCAGCGAGGGGGTTATTAATATTTTCATTGTAACAATTTTGGGGATTTTGTTTTAAGTTAACAATTCTCGCAATCAATCTTTTGTTTAACACAAAAAGAAAGGATATAATAAAAACACTCGTAAATAACTCTATAAGCATGCATTTTTGATAAATAAATATACAGTACCGTTTTAACTGTGTAGTAGTACGTCTGACTTATTTTTTATGAATTTTTAAACATATATGTTACAATGTTTGTGATTTGTCTTAAATAGACTAAGGTAAGCCGAAAAAGATTACTATATATGTGTACTCACAGAATATTAGAAGACGCTAAAGTTTAAACTTAGAGAAGAAATACTGACTTATTAAAAATTATATCTGGGGATTTCTGGGGAAAAATAGGTCTTCGGCTGGGTATTTTAATTCTAGGTCTGTTGGCAACACTGTTTTTTGTCGAATCACATCCCAAAAAAATAATAGTTGCCCGCTATATTGGAGACACCTTGAATTTACATACGAAAGTATTAAATTGAATTGTCAAGCCAATTGTGTATGGATGGCAAATTTAAAGTTGATGGATTATGTAGAATTGGATGAGAAATCTCTCGAGAAATCCATTACTAGATTCGAACCAGACAAACAATAAAAACAGAGGAGTGAAGTGAATAAAAAATTGGTAAAAAAGCGGCAGTGAAAGGAAAACGAGAAGCTCGACCACAAATCTCATCAGATTGATGTCACAAGAAAGTAAAACACATTTACACAGCAATAATTTTTGCTTTAGACAGGTAATAAATATATTTGGATAGGCAATAAATAGCTTCATAAATAAGAATCTCCTTACATGTTGTTGAAACCATGTTCGTTTGTTAAATATCTCAAAACAAAATAGCGGTATGGAAATTATTTCGGTCTTTCAGTAATAAACTACTTGAATCCAATTAGATAATTTGTTTTAGTAGAAAATTTCATACCGCCAATTTGTAACCAATCGGATATTGATATTCTAACTCGTTACCATAGCAAGCAAATGCGCTTTCGACATAATGTGTCTTTTTACAGCTTTATGGAAATTGTTTAAATCGGAAAAACCAGTTTTATTCCAGAGACCTTTTTCATTTTCAAAAAGTAAACATGGCCAACAAACTAACAGGCCGTCATAAAAGAAAAAGTCTTCGGCAAAATCAGAATTGAACACGCCCTTAATAAACAGTTGGGAATTAGTCACCGCCAACATAATGAACTAGTCGATAAAAATAGGCAAATATTAAGAAGACTTATCGATGTTGTTTGTTTTCTCGGACAGCACGAATTGGGATTTAGAGGACATGACGAAACAAGGGTTTCTTCAAATAGAAGAAATGTTCAAGATTTACTTAGTTTAATGGCTAAATATGATGATTGCTTAAAAAATCATTTAGAGCAGTCTAGCGTTTTTCGCGGAACATCAAATCGAATCCAGAATGATTTAATTCCTGCTGTTGCAACCATTATTCTAAAAAGAATTAAGCAGGAGATTGGCGAGGCGCGGTTCATTGCTATTGTTTTGGACGAAACAACTGATATCACTAATTTTAGCCAATTATCTATAGTAATACGTTACGTTAAAACAGACGGAAGTATTCAAGAGCGATTTCTAGGTTTTAAGAATGTGTCCGAAAATCATAGAGCAGATGCATTATATACCGTAGTTTATAACGTTACTAAAGAAATTAATGGAGAGGAAAAATTAGTTGCTCAAAGCTATGATGGAGCTGCAGTGATGGCAGGACAATTAGGGGGTCTGCAAGCTAAAGTTCGAGAAACTTTCGAAAGCGCTGTGTTTGTCCATTGTTTTGCTCATAAATTAAATTTAGTTTTATCCCAGTCCATCAATCACATTAAAGTATGCAAAGTATTTTTCGTTACTTTAAGTGGCATGGCTGCTTTTTTTTCCAAGTCAACAAAACGTATACAAACTTTGGACTCCATTGTCCACAAACGATTGCCCAAAGTAGCTCCTACTAAAAGGAACAACTTGTATTTTGGCTGCAAAGTTAGAAATCAGATTAAAAATTGGGCTCCCATTAACTGCTGCAACAAATGTGCGTCCAAGATTCGCGGCTGGCAAAATGGAAAAAACTTAAGATGCCCTTCGACGTTCCTATGATCTAGCGAGAACCGAAAGACCACATTACTGACCGTTACTTTTGCCTCACACCTCCCATCCTAAATGCCTTTTTGGGGAAAAAAGGTCTGCGATACAGTATCCAAATTTACAATCCGCCATAGGCCCGGTGCCTCATAGTGACGAATTGCCTGTACCTAATCCACCTCAGGAATATACCCTTGATTCTGATGATAATCAAACGGTAATGTACCGGAAAACTGCCCCAGAAAAAAGCAGAACTATTGGCCTTTCGATTGCAACAATGGAATTTACGAGGGAATTTACTTTCAAATAAAGTAAAATTTCTGTGTACCGAAGTCATCAGAAAAACCCTCGGAACAACCTAACACCATTTTTTAACATGGATAACAATTTGGTAGGCTGTATGGACATTGACGGATTAATGTCAGTCTTAAATGTGGACTATGATCCAAAAGACTGGAGACTTTTCAATGATTCCCCAAAAGTAAGTCTTAAAGTTGTGTTACTCTATAATGGAAACAAGTTGCCTTCATTCCCCATTTGTCATTAAATAAACGTATAGGAATTTGAAATTGCTACTGGAGACCATACGATATTAAAGATATAAATGGCAAATTTGTGGGGATTTAAAAGTTGTGGCGATTTTGCTTGGTATGCAGCTAGGTTATACCAAATACTGCTACTTTTTCTGCGGAAAGAAAATTTGACTATCGAGAGAGTCTTTTGAGCCATGAAAGAAAAATGTAACCTGCGCGCCATTAGTACCCCCGAAAAGATTTTAGTACTCCCACTTCATGTAAAACTGGGACTTTGTAAAGGCCATCAACAAAGAAGGCCGTGCTTGCAGTTATTTAAAAGAAAAGTTCCCTAGAATCAGTGACGCTAAAATTAAAGAGTGAATATTTGTCCCCAGATTAGGAAATTTTTGTGAGTTGCTTTTAAAATGGTTGCAACAAACTTTTCGGGAAACATAAAAGCGGAAAACTATAAACACCTGATTGACCAACTTCTAGGATATAATATGTGTTTGGAAATTCATTTCCTGGATTCACATCTGGATTAGTTTCTGGAAAATTGTCGTGCTATAAATGACAAGCCCGGTGAGAGATTCCACCAGGATGTCAAACATGGAAAGAAGATATCAGCGAAAATAGAACTGTGATATGTTAGCTATCTACTAAGACGCTAAGAAAAGCAAAATGAGTGGCTAAACTATAATTAATTAATTGCTTTTGTTGAAACAACAATATATTATTATCTATATTTTGTGTTTTTTTGTAAAAAAAAAATTCTAATTCTTTAATAGGTATTAGATTTTCTTTTACGAGCTAACTAAATTCTTTAATAGGTATTTACTTGGGTATAGTTGAATAAAAAAATAGGTTTTGTTCAAGAAACAAAAGAAAAGTTGAAATTTGTTCCCCAGTGATTATAAAAAGACAAAAAATAAACTTTCTTTTTGTTTTCCTTTTTTCTTTTTAAATTGGGGAACACTCAAAAAACAGCCATACTTAACATTTTTTTGGACTAGTAACTTTTCCTTCATGCTGGCATCTTGACATCATGTAAGACCATCTTGACATCATCAAAAAAATCATTAATTGATTAAAATTAAAATGGCCTTATGTCAGAGATTAGCCATTCTGGTTATATTTCTGATACTAAACAAAACAAATATTCTGTTTTTAGTTCTTTTCTTATTAGATTTGCTGAAGACGGGGTAGACTTTCCCCGAAACGTCGTAATCAGACATTTTTTAGTGTCGTTCCTCGGGTACCTTTATAGTGGACACAGAACTAAAGACTGCACCAGGTAATTATTTAGATTTTGTTTTGTAATTGTTATTCTAGCGAAAAACCCAAAGAAATAATTTTAAATCGTGAGTTCGCCATTACGATTCCCTAATTACTTAATAATATAGGTATCATATAGTTTTCTAAATAATTTTATTTGGGTTATTGTTTTCAGTATTAAGAGGGGTTATTCTGCATGTGAAAATAATAAAAAAAATTCCTGTGAACGTGAGTCTTCAAATGCTTCGTTTTCAAGATTCATTGTGTTAAAATTTTAAACATTTTTTAGTTTTTTTGATGTACCTCGTATATTTCTAGATACATAGATAATGTCTATAAAAAAACAGAATATATTTTAGGAAATTATACAGGGTGCAAATATTTTTAAGTTACGACCTCTTTAACCGCCCCAAAAATTTGCTGTAGCCTTAATTTGGTACTACTATCAAATTTCATGCTTCTGTGTCTCTTAGATATTTTTAATATTTTGCACCATTTGCAATAATTTAGGAGCTCATCAGCTCTATTATCTAGATTACAAGATAAAAACAATACAAGATGTCTGTGTTTTTAAACACATTTTTCTAAATCACTTTAAAACGTTGCAGATATCATAATTTGTAAAATAAAGCAGGAAAGCCGATAGTAAATACATTGAATATGTAGTTTTATACAGATTTTTTTAAGACCGCCATTTTATTCCATCATGTTTATTTCTATATCATAATTCTAGTTTATCTCTATCACAATTAATCTTGAATAACCGATTTTTTTAAATATTTTATCAGGCCACCATCTTAGATTCACACCAAAATGTTACTAGTTCATTTCTACTTCACTTGATTTTTGTGCAACATTTTAGGTAATTCTGATAATTGGTTGTTCAGTGATAATTTTTGTTAACCTTTCACCAGACCGCCAATATTTATCAAAAAGTTAACAGATCATCTCCATAAAACATTTAATTTTTTATCAAAATTTGAAGTAAATCGGCTGAGTAGTTTTTTAGTTATGCCGCAAACTGACAGATAGACAGACCGACGGAAATGAGAATATTTTTGGGCCTCTAGAAACGATAAAACCTGAAGCTATGTAAAACCTTTGGCCGCCATCTTGAATTCGTACTACAATTTTACCAGTTCATCTCTATATCGCACTTAATTCTGGCACCAAATTTGAAATCAATCTAGAAAGGCCGATTTTTTTAATATTTCATCAAGCTGCCATTTTGTTTCGCCATCTTGGATTCGGACCAAAACAAAAGACCAAAATTTAAGGTAAATTGGATAAGTAGTTTTCCTAGTAATTACTTGTTTAACATTTCACTAGGCCGCCATTTTGTTCCGCCATATTTACCAAAATGTAATGTAAATGTAGTTTTTAAAATATTCCGACGGACTGTCGGAAATAAGAGAACAAACTTTTCGGGGTCAAGGGACCTAAAAACGCAAAGATTTGCCAGTGTTCACAGGATTTTTTTTATTATTTTTGTATGTAGAATAGACCCTACAAATACGTATATGCATTATTTGTTAACAAGAGGCATAGTAAGTATGTGATGGCGTAGTAATCCCCCCCCTAATTTACTGGACGTAATATTTATATAAAAATATAAAATAATTCAATGTATTCTTTCAAGAATATATATATATATATATATATATATATATATATATATATTCTTTTCAGAACGACAGTAGTGAACGGATGTACACCCGGAATGAAAACACATTGTATTTTTCCATCCGTGAAGGAGTAAAAATCAACACATATATATATATATATATATATATATATATATATATATATATATATATATATATATATACGGGTGTCAACGATATCGTTTTACACGATGCCATTCATTTGCTTTTTAGGTTAGGATATTTATATTTGGGTTAACGAAATATGGTATTAAGACACATATTTTTCATGAAAAAAACAATTGAATATTACTGCCAGTTTTTCCGATATCAGAACCAAGTTAAGAATTTCAAATGGAACCCTGTATATTATTTTACATAGTTTGATAGAGCTTAGAATTACCTTTTCAATGACATATCACAAGTTATATTTTTTTTTCAAAATGGCGGACCAGGAAGCGCTTTTTCAAAATTCAATAAGGCGGTCGTTTCCCGATACCGATGAAATTTTGTTTAACAAATTATTATAATATTAAACAAAATGGGGTTTTCAATGGATTTTAATCAAATTTAAAATCAAATTTTTAATTTATCACAAAATGGGATAAGTTAAATTTTTTCTTTAAAATGTGAACTTTTTCTTAAATTTTCTCAAAGATTTTAAATAGAAAGTTGTATTTAATAAATATTAGTATTAAAGTATATCTTATTAGCTACAAGAAACCGCATAACAAGCCGCATTTTTGCTTTTTGTTTCAGAAAAAATTGACAAAACCTTGCCGATACACATTTTTCCTAATACATAACATGAAACAAACACACACATATTATTAATCAGAAAATCCTGGAATATTTTTTATGGTTTATTGATAAGTAATTTTGTATTATTTTGACATTTTGTGACTGTTGTCTTATTTTAGGAAAGCGAGAAAAAATCACAAGTAGTATTAATTTTATTTTACCAGTAGATACGGTGCAGTAACATGAAAGATGACTTAACTAAGATAAGTAGGTCTTGGAAACAATTGCATAGGGATGCCATTATATATATATATATATATATATATATATACCGGATGACAATGAAACTACTACCCAGGGCGCCATTTTACAACGGCTAGAGATAAAAATATGGAATTTGGTGTGTTGATAGGGTTGAATATTGTGAACATTTGTAACATAAAAACATTTGAATATCGTTCCCCGGAAATGACCGCGACTTCGTTATTTTAAATAGAACACACTGTATATTTTGTTTTTGAACTCTCTTAACAATTCTAAATTTGTATGTTATGGAAAAACGGAGTAGGCCAGGATAAAAATAATCACGGTTATTTACTTTTTATTCAAGCCTTCATCCAACAAAATGTCAAAAAAGAAAATATTCCGAGTTTAACAAAAAATGTGTTCTTCGCAAGTCGATTTTTCAAGTTTTGATCAGACCTCAACTGACTGTTTTTCGCTTTGGATAAATATTAATATCATAAAAATTGGATACCTAATTTTCAATTGTGCAGTTGTTTATGAAAGTTAAGTTAAAAATAACTTAACCTAGTGTGATAACTACCAATAAACAAAGTTTTGCTAAAATTAAAATAATCATATTAGCCTTAACAGAGGTTGCTATGGTTTTTAAAAACAGTTGATTTTTGACAAGTAACTTTTATTACTAGTGGGCTTGGCAGATTGTTGGACTTTTTGTAAACTCTCGTGCTTTATTTCGTATCTCTATTGGTGAAAACTAAAAGCTGTTTGTAATCTCTTTAAAATGGCAAGTTTAGCAAGGGCGGAACAAATATATATGCTTCTCATTTATGGCGAGTGCTTGCAAAGTAAAAAGGCCGGCTCAAACATTCAACGCAGAGCGATACCCCTGCCATGCCTATTTTCCGTGGCTAGTACAACATTTGAAAACAGTTCCCCAAAATGAAAATGAAGGAAAGTTCATTATTAGTGAACAAGCTGAAATAAACGTTCTGGCATGTGTGAATGCTGATCCAAGTATTTGCCAAATTGAAGTGAAGTGGAGTTAACAGAGAAAGTGCAAGGAACATTTTGAAGAAACATAAGTACAAGCCCTAGAAGTACCAAATCCACCAACACTTGGGTGTTAATGACTTTGCTCGGCTAACCATAATAATAACTTAATATTAGATTAATATTATTTTCGGATGAGTCTCGCTTCACAAATCAGCGAATGTTCAACAGGAACAACGTAAGATATAGGGCAAATGAAAATCAACATTTATTTAGAGAAGATCTTTCCAAGAACCGTTAATGTGTGGCTAGGTGTTTTAGGAACGATAATTGTTCTATGTATAATATTTTTTAATGAACACCTTACAGCACAAACTTATCTGAACTTTCTAGAAATAACAGTTACCTATTTTTTGGACAATTTACCTTTTGCAGAAATTCCCAACATCTACTTTCAACAGGATGGTCCATAATGCTCGAATTTGTGTAAATTATTTAAATGACAGGTTTGGGGACCAATGGATAGGACCAAATGGACCTGTAAGGTGGCCAGCACGTTCGACTGTTTTGACACCTCTAGATTTTTTCTTCTGGGGTCGAATTATTAGTGCTATTAAAAATATTAGGTTAACTCTTAGTTAGTCTAACTTTAGTTAAACTAACTAAAATGTGAGACCTTTATTGAACAAGAAGGTCGTGTTTTTCAAAATACGTTCTTTTTCTATTTCTTTTATTATTAGTTAATATTAATCATCTCTCGGTATAATAAAGTTCATTTGTCTTCACCTTATGTATCATATTCGTTTCTTTTTTAAAACTTAAATGAAGAGGATTCCTTTGAACAGTAGATTATTTTGAATCCATGGCCAACTTTGCAGGTGGTATAATTAAATAAGTGCTAGTAATATTGATTTTCGCTTTAGATGAGCATTAACAACATGAAAATAAAGTATCAAATTTTCAAGTTTGCAGCGGTCTATGGAAGTTGAATTTGTCATATGTGGATAAAGGATAAAAAAGTAGGATTGGGTAGTGTAGGTTTTGTTCCAGTCAGTTAACCCGTTATGCTACAGGGTTGGATCAAAACTCGAAAAATCGGTTTACGAAAACAAGTCTTTTTAAAACTCGGAAACGCCAGCAAAACTGTTCTTTTCAGAACGACAGCAGTGAACGGATGTACAGGGTGGTCGAAATTGGTCTGTTTTAACAGAGAAAACCTATTTCCTGACTAGATAGAGCAAAACTGACTTAGGTGTCATGGGCTCGATTTCTGAGAAATGTTTAATGGCAAAAACCGCCTGCCGATATTTTCTGCCAACTGAGATATAGGGCGTTTTTCAATTTTCGGCCATTTTGAAAATTGTCCATAACTTTTTTATTTTGCGGAATATTAACATTCTGCAAAGACATTCTAAAGGCACTTTTTTATGTGCAATCCAGTGGCATACTCAGATTTTCTATAGTTGTCCGTTTTATCATAAATAGGCAAAACTTTTTTTTTTCAAATGGAAATCATAGTTGGCTATAAATTATAAAAAATGCTCGCGTTTAGCCCTTTTCAGTGATATAAAGTTGTAGGTACTTATTTTCAAAAATAACGAAAATATTAGGTGTTTTTGGTTTACATCGAAGTAGGCTTTGATTTGTGATGACAATATCTCAATTATGTATTGTTAAGATTTATAGTTTGTTAGCAACTTAAACACAACTTTAAATAACACTAGCTAACGTTATTTTAATTATTTATTATTAATTTTTTTTTTATTTTTTTTGTTTACATAGCAAAGTTGAACAAAATTAACAAACTAAACTACTATTTACAGCTACAAGTGAAAATAAAAAATAATTATGAAAATCTAGGTATTTAGTTAGATAGGTTTCTGATAAATATATTTAGAGAAGTTGTTCAAATTGAGCCCCTCCCTGTTGAATACAAACTAAGCATCTTTTGCGTACCGAGTTGCAACTATTTATTAGTTCAACTGGGCTAATAGATGCAAAAGCTTACCTAGTGGCCTCTTGCAATTCTTCTTTTGTGTGAAAGGTTCTTCCTTTAAATATCAAGTCCTTCAATCTTCCCCACAAAAAAAAATCTAAGGGAGTTAAGTCACAGGACCTAGCAGGCCAAGGTATGGGGCCCCACGTACCAATCCAATTTTCTCGAAATTCGAAGTTTAAAAGATCAGTTGTGATCCTTGCATTGTGCGGGGGACAACCATCTTGTTGATAGTAGATATTTCTGGCATCAGCTAAAGGTATGTCTTCCAACAAAGGGACAATATATGTGCGCAAAATATTTACATAATCATCTGCAGTTAAATTTCCATCGTAAAAATAAAGTCACAAATCTTCCTCGGAATATCTCCACCGCTATATTGAATCCACACCGACCTTGCCGGTCTTGTTGCACAACTACGTGTGGATTTTCAGTGGACCAGTGATATGAATTATATCTATTAAATATACCAGAAGTATCTAC
>JAUTXW010003593.1:0-61225 GCA_030620095.1 Kuschelorhynchus macadamiae
TTTAGAAACTTGATATTTGGGAAATACATGCGGACCAATGCAGTAGGTCAAAACTGATAATATGGGTTTTATACAGGCTTTTCTATATGTGCCCTTAGGATGCAAGAATAAAGTTGCGAAACATCGACAATTTAAAAAAAGACTTGTTTTTTCCTAGATCTCAACCCCAATTGTTCCGCCATAATGGATTTTTACCAAAATATTATCAGGTCATCCCCATGTGACCGTTAATTTTTTATCAAAATTTGAAGACAATCATGTAAGTAGTATTTAAGCTATGTCGCGAACTGACAGCCAGACAGACAAACCGACGGATTGATAACATGTTTTTTGGCATCTAGGGACGCCAAAACGTGAACATATGTAAAACCTGAGAGAGTGAATTTTCACGAATACAAACATTTTATTTGGCCGCCATTTTGTTCCGTCATCTTGAATTAGTAACACAGTTTTACTAGTTAATCCCTATACCACAATTAGTTATGACACACGATTTGAAATCAATCCATTAAGTAGTTTTTTGAGGCTGAATCTTTCAATATCTTATTATACCACCATTTTGTTCCGCCATCTGCGATTCGTACCAAACTTTTACCAGGTGATTCCAACATAATACTTTATGTTTATGCAGAATTTTAAATAAATTGAATAAGCAGTTTTTCATAATATTTTTTTTACATTTCACTAGGCCGCCATTTTGTTTTGCCATACTGTATTTTCGCCAAAATATTACCAGACTATGACTTTTAATTTTTGGTCAAAATATGTAATCAATTGAGTTTGTTTTTAAGCTATGCCTCGACAAAGAGACAGACAGATGGACCGACGGAATTGATAAAACACATTTTTTGGCATCTAGGGACGCTAAAAAATGAAAATATGTGTTATGATCGGTCATCTTGAATTAGTACGACGGTTTTACTAGTTGACCCCTGTACCACAATTAGCTATGACACACAATTTGAATTCAATCCATTAAGTAGTTTTTCCGGCTGAATTTTTAAATAATTTATAAAGCCGACATTTTATTACACTATCCTGGATACGTACCAAAATTTTAGGAGTTAATTCCAACATAATAGTTTGATGTTTGTGCAAAATTTGAGATAACTTGGATAAGCAGTTTTTTAATAATATTTTTGACTAGGCCGCCGTTTTGTTTCGCCATTTTGGATTTTTACCAAAATGTTACCACGTCATACCAATTTAAGGTTTTCCGTGACTTGCTTCTTGGAATGAAATTTCTTTGCCCCTAAACGATATTTTACAGACGCCTTTTTTTGATAAGGAAAATGCCTTTAAGCGAACATGTGTCTATTGACTTTTCACATTCGACTTCGATTTTTCCTCTGTTGAAACGATACTGGTTTTTGATTTTGATTGACTTTTCTTCACAAAGTGCTCTGTAATTAGCCAGATTGTTTTTCGGACAATGATACCATTTACCTTTAGTGCACTTGTCAAATAGAGGCTTTATTGATCCGTATTTTTGTTTTGGAGTATATAATTAGTGTTAGATATTTAACTGTAAACTCCACTGAATAACCCATTAGTTGCAACATTGCCAACCACCATTATTGGCAACAGCGGAATAACTGTAAAGGAGAGAAGAGCAATAGAAGCTTGTGTGGGTAAACGTGTGTTTTATTTCTCCTCATTTTCCAGCGTTTACCAAAACAAAAGTTGTGAATATTTAAAACATGGTCATTCGAGCCGGATGTGTGTTCCAGTATAATTGTGTTCGTGTCGTGCCCCGAAAGGTCTAAAAACGTGTAAAATCAGAGTAAAAGTTGCAAACTTAACCTATTCATCT
Source organism: Kuschelorhynchus macadamiae (assembly GCA_030620095.1). NCBI lineage: Eukaryota > Metazoa > Arthropoda > Insecta > Coleoptera > Curculionidae > Kuschelorhynchus > Kuschelorhynchus macadamiae. Next base: position 1,814 of record JAUTXW010003593.1, read on the forward strand.
CGCCGCCAATTGCGTCATCTGGGTAGGCACGGTCGGCCGGTCAGTCGTCACGGCAGCGTTGAGCAGCAGAAGGTGTGACGTTGGAAATCCATCGAAGCAAAATTAAGTGGGTGTCCCGTCGTGTATCCTTTTCCTAATTTTATTTCTATAGGATTTTGGTAAGTTCGTTCCGTGCCGACATTGTAAAAATGTTTAGACAAATACAGATTGATCCAGCCTAGTGGAGTCTTCAAAGGATTTTGTGGAGAGAAAGTCCTACACAAAAATTAGAAACATATGAGTTAACAACTGTGACATATGTGACGGCATCAGCGCCCTATCTTGCTGTGAAGTGTCTTCAGCAACTGGCTCAAGAATATCAAAATAGTCAATCAGAAATATCCCGGGTTATCAGTAGAGATTTTTATATCGATTATCTCATATCAGGGTCGGACTCAGTGGAGACTACAAAAAAAATGTGTGACAGCATTATTGATATTTTAAGGACTGCATGCTTTGAGCTTCAAACGTGGACTTCAAACAATTCAGAGGTTTTAAATCATTTGAGGTCAACCTATTCTAAGCCTGTTTTGGTTTTCAATGAAAGGGATAAAACAAAAACTTTAGGGCTCTATTGGTCAGGGCAAAAGGACTGTTTTATCTGGGATAGCGAAGATATTTGATCCCTTAGGTTTATTGGGTGCTTCTATAATACTATCAAAAATTATCATGCAACAGATATGGTTGTGTAAGTTGTCATAGGATGAAAGTCCTCCAAGTGATTTGGACAGCAAATGGAGAAAATTTAGGGCAGATCTGGATGGATGGATTTGCTGATGCATCGGTAGCAGCCTATGGTGCATGTGTGTATCTTAGATCGGTGAGTGATTCTGGGGAAGTATGTGTGAGGTTGCTGTGTTCTAAAACAAAGGTAGCACCTTTAAAGACAATTACAATACCAAGGCTAGAACTCTGTGCTGCTTTAATGTTGGCCAACCTGGTTTCCTTTAAAAATTGACGTCTTTGTGTATTGGAGTGACTCAACCGTGTGTCTGAATTGGATTCAAACTCAGCCTAATGTTTTGCAACCTTTTGTGGGAAATCGGGTTGCACAAATACAATCCTTGTGTCACCCTGGTGATTGGAACCATATCAGAACTAAAGACAATCCCGTAGACTTCCTGTCGAGAGGTGTGAACCCAGGCAACTTGATTGATTGTAAGGTGTGGTGGTCAGGACCCTCTTGGCTCTCTAAACCCAAGGAAGAGTTTTCTGACTCTACATTTAGACATGAAGAATGTATTCCTGAGGTCAAAAAATCTTCTCAGAAGGTGCTGAAGGTTGTGCGACAAGAGCATTTGTCATTCGCTAAATTTTCCTCATTGCAAAAAATGATTCGTGTTTGTGCATACTGTATTCGGTTTATAACCCTAACGGTCTCTTTCAGAGTATGGGTATGATAAAAAGAATCCAGTTGTTCTTTTAAGCAATCATTATTTTACAAAACTATTATTTCTTTATGAGCATAAACGTCTCCTACATGCGGGACCTCAACTTCTACTTGCATCAATTAGAGAAAGATACTGGCCTGTGGTAGGCAGAAATGTATCAAAGAAGGTAAAGGTTGTCCATGAGTGTGTAAGGTGTTTTAAGGTGAAACCCGCTATAAAAAATCCGATAATGGGATTGCTTCCCAGTGACAGAGTTAAACCAGCACCTCCTTTCTCAACAACTGGTGTTGATTATGCTGGTCCTCTGTCGGTCAGAAACAAAAAGGGTCGAGGTAGTACTAAGCTAAAGTGCTATGTGGCGCTCTTTATTTGCTTTATTACTAAGGCGATCCATTTAGAACTTGTTAGCGAATTAACAAAAGAATCATTTAATGCAGCACTTAATAGGTTTATCAATCGTAGAGGCAAACCAGTAAACATGTTCTCAGATAATGGAACTAACTTTATAGGGGTCAAAAATGAATTAGAAGCCATTGGTCTTTTTCTCAAACAAAATTGTAATAACTTAAGTCAGTACATCAGTAATCAAGGTATTAACTGGAAGTTTATTCCAGCTTTTTCTCCTCATTTTGGGGGGCTTTGAGAGGCAGGGTGCTGTAAGGCCCATTTAAAGAGAGTTTTAGCCAATGCTTGAAGATTGCAGCAACATTTTTGGACAAGATGGCCCATGGAATATATATCAGAACTTCAAGTACGTTAAAAATGGAACAGTTCCACAAATCGCCAAGCGTTAAATCCAGGAGCTTTGGTTCTTATTAAGGAACAATACCATGCCATTCCAGTGGCCTCTCGGAAGAATTGAAACAGTGCACAAGGGTCCAGATAATATCGCTCGAGTTGCCAGCGTCAAAACCATGCGTGGGACTGTCAAACGCCTCTTTTCCAAATTGTGTCCCCTCCCCCTGGGAATAGAGTAGAAAAAAGGAACACCACTAAGATTGTGTAAAAAATATATACATATTTAAGTTCTCTTGAATATATTTGTTTAAATATTTTAATTTCTTGAATGGCTTTACCTTTTCAAGGTGGGGGCATTTTAGATATTTAGCTGTAAACTCCACTCAATAACCTGTTAGTTGCAACATTGCCAACCGCCATTATTGGCAATAGCGGAATAACTGTCAAGGAGAGAAGAGCAATAGAAGCTTGTGTGGGTAAACGTGTGTTTTATTTCTCCTCATTTTCCAGCGTTTACCAGAACAAACAAAAGTTGTGAATATTTAAAACAATTAGTACTTGGTATTGTAAGAAATTCTGAGTCATGTTTTGAAGAAATATGTAGTATATAGAATAAGTTAAATTCATTATCAAAACCAATAGGAATGGACAAGAAATAAGTTATTTGATAGAGTCTATTTTGCAATTGATTTTTAGAAGGAATTCGAAATTTAAGATGTTTCGTATCTTAGGTCATAAGGTCATAAGGAATTTGCGATTCTTGCTATGGAAAAGTTCTTGAGAATTTATTATAATAGGATGTAAGGTATTTAATTTACAAAATGTTATTGAATATTCGACATCTTAGAGTGTGTTAAATAATGCGTTATACAGGATGTTTAGCTGGTTAAACAAGTCATTTGCAATTAAAACATTATTTTTAGCATTCTCCTTATTAATTTGGTGAAGTTGCAATATTCGTGATTTAAGAAATATTTCGTTATGTTGGATATTTTGTACTCTTGAATAAAAAATTATCAATTATTTGTTTGTTTACAGATTGTTGATATTTTAATTGACTTTGTAAATTATTTTCGTTTTTCTCAAGATGATTTAAAATTTTGTATATTCTTTTACCGTCGGAGGCGGCTAGATTCCCTGTAATGCTCTTAATTATAGAACCAAATCCGTCGATTAAACCTCTTTTCGAGATCTTATTTTTTCCATGAATTCTAATGTTATTTAGTTTTTCTAAAATTATTTTTTTACTATACCTAGTTATCTGATCATAGTTTTCTAACTCTTTACTTAACATGTCATCATTAATATAACTAAATTTAAGATTATTATACTGCATATTTATTACTCCTCATATAATGGTTGGCGATTATAATAATGTACAAAAGTGTGTTCGCTTCTCTAAAGACATGCAGGGTCCAAGTCTATGGGAAGTACGTTACGGTTCGGAGTTCGGTCCCTTGTCCGAGGGCGAGGAACCTGAAATAATTTTCTTTTATGGTTTTTTGATATTTGAAAAGTGAATTTTTAATGTTTTATTACCGTGAGTAGGTGTAATTTTAGTAGTTTTAGTATTTGGATCTACTAAAACAATATTTTCGGGCTTGTATTTGTTCTTTGTTTTTGGGTATTTTTAACAAATACTTTTTCAGAGATTTGTGGAAGTTTCTCGCAATTTTAGTTAACTTTGCTTTGTTTATCGAGCCATTTTTTTTGTTTTGAATGTCCTCATTAATGTTTTGTTATGATAGTCAGACTTTTTCTCTATGATTTTCGACTTAGTTATTAACTATTAAGGGGATTCGGTGTTTAAATGCCCAGTTTCAAGTTCGTAACGGAATGTGTAGTGTTATTATAAGCCAGAAGAGCATAGTTTACCTTTATTTCGATAGGTTCCGATTTGTATTCGCTCTGATTATTTAGTAATCTCACGTGTTCGATCAACGTCATCGTTCGATTACTCCGTTAGATTCGTGATGTTGACTACTGATAAAATGAACTTTTATGTTATGTGTTTTAAGTAGTTCTTGGACTACAGTATTTTTAAATTCATCCAGTTATCTGAAATAACTTGTTCGGGTTTACAGTGGTGTGCGAAATATTTAACGAGCTAATAGACATTTCGATGCCTTGCGCAGAGTTAAGTTTATATGCTCGTGCATATTTTGAAAAAGAATCAATTATTGTAAGAAATTTGAAATTTTCAAGAGAAATAGTGTCTACATGTACAATTTGGAACGGTCTCGTGGCAGTAGGCGTAATGTTGTATTCAACTCTTATAGGTCTGCAGTCGTATTTTGTAATTAAACAAATTTGACAATTATTTATGAAATTTTGAATAGTTCTTTGCTGGTTTGACCAGTTGCAAGTTGATTTTATTCTTTTTTTATTTTTTCTATTCCTCTGTGGTTAGTCGGTTCTTCATGATGGTTTCCTATAATTTGATCTGTTTCTTCTTCGGTTTTGACGTCAATCAATTTTTTCGTACACTTTATTAGTTTTATTTGCGAATTTTTAAAGTATTATTGAATGCTAAATATTTCGTATATAGGCTCCTCTTATTTCTTCCGGTGTTACGATGTGTCCCAAATATGCCGCTTCATTCAGGAAAAAATTCTGACTAGTTTATCTGTATTTTGAAGTTTGCAGTTCTTGGGAGTTCAAATACCTCTCTAAGCTTTAATATGTATTCTTATAAGCTAGTAGAGAATATTATATCATCAAAATATACTAAACATCTTTCATTTTGGACAACTCTAAAGGTATTGTCCATTACCCTTTGGAAAGTTACTGGTGCGTTTTCTAAACCAAAAGGCATACGGAGCAATTCATAATAGCCCTGCTTAGTATTGAACGCTCTCTTTTATATGTCTTCTTCGGCCATTTCGATTTGATGGAACCCTGACGCTAGGTCCAAAGTTGAAAAATATTGGCATCTGCCTAATTTATCAAGTAATCGGCAATATTTGGTAGGGGATATCGATCCTATTTTTGTATCGTTTAATTTACGATAATCTACTATAATACGCCATGTCCGGTTTCGTGATTCATCCATCTTTTGGGAACTACCCAAATCGGTGAAGACCAGGGTAAGTTAGAAGGTCTTATGATATTTTGGTCTAAAATATCCTGAATCTGTTTATGCACTTCTGTTTTGTGTATTTCAGGGTATCTGTATGATTTTGTGTGTATATTTCGGTGTAATATTGATTTAAATTAGAACTAGTCTGGTCCCTACATTCAAATTGATTAAAATCAATAACATCGATTGGTTCTAAAACTTCAAGTTTTTTTGAATTTGCAGTGGGATTTAAAATAGTCCATATTGCCTCGTTTATTTATTCACACGCGTCAAGCAATCCGGTATTTCGACTCCACATGTTTTCTTACATAGCGAAGTTGTAATATGTTATTAGAGATACTTTCATGATACACTATATTTGTCTATCAGGTGCTATTGGCATATTTTTGTCGAAAATAATATTAGCATTTAATAATTTTAAATTATTTATTCCTAATAGACAATCAAATTGGCTATAAAAATTAAACAGATAAAATTTGAAAAACTTTTTATTTTCCGAATATTTTTGAGCAATGTACAACTGCGCTGAAATGTTCTATAGATGTACCGTGTGCTGTAAATATTTTAAATGGATACTTTTTTATTGAATTTTTATAATATTTTTTATGCAATTTCAGTTCGTATAAAAGATTGTTTTCTTCCCGTATCGATTAAAACTTTTAAGTTGTTTTCTGGGAAAATAATAAACGGTAGTTTACTCTCGTTTAGATAGAGGTTCAGTCATTCGAATTTTGGGGGTTTGTGGTTCTCCACAATTTTCGTTATTTTTGGTATATTTGTTTCCGAGGCTGATGGGTGAAAAAAACTGATCTATTTGTTCAGTATTTTCATCCTTCAGTAGTAGTAGTAGTTGACGGGAAGCATGAAATTTGACCCTTGCGGTTTACCCCAAGTTCTCACCTCAACCCTTCATATCACCTCCGTATCCTCGTTAAACCTACCAAACCTATTTATAATGCTTAGGGGGTCCTTCCAAAGAAGGCCCTTAACAACATCTCTATGAAGCACCGAATATGCCTTGCCGCAGTCTGGTCCTAGCTTCGCACCTACACAGATAGCGTAGCGGAGTTTTCTCCTCCTCACCACAAGCATTACAGGTGGAGGCATCCTCTATGCCTAGCATTGCCAGGTGTCTCCTCAAACGACAGTGGCCTGTAAGCACCCTATGAGGAAGCTAACGATCTGCCTACTTCTAGTAAGCAGCCAGACCGTTTTGGCCTTAGCAGGTCCCACAACCAACTCTTTTGTCTGCCTTCCTTTGCTATACGTATGGCACTCCCAACTCATGGTCTGAAAGGCTCAGTCATTTAGGGCCGCCTTGACTTGCTGTCTTGAGATTCCTGCCCTCTCGTTGCCATCTATTCCTCAGTGACTGGGAATCCATATGAGTTCTACCCTTTTTGTCATTGTCAGTCTTTCCAGAGCGTCGCAGCAGTCCTGGACCAGGACCGTACTGGCCCTTGGTGAATTCAACGTCTTTAACGCTGCTTGGCTGTCTGAGCAAATGTCCTTCTTCTAAGCCTCTCCTAACTTCCTGCATCATAATGGCATATATTTCCGCCTGGAAAACCATGGTGTACTTTCCCAGTGAAAAGCTTTTCCTGCAGTTTAATTTCTCTATATACACTCCGGCACCTGATGACCGCGTTCCAGCCATCCGTGACCCGTCGCACAGTGGATCGTATCAGTGTTATATAGGGACATTGGGTTGTTTTCCAAAATTAAAAACTTTTGAAATCCAATAGAATATTCGTTTCACAAACACCCCAGGCCACTGGAAAAGCACCATGAAAGCTGTTGAATCACTTGTTATACATAAAAAAAAACATGATTTTGAAGGGAATTAAAAATTTATTAAAACATAAAGAAATATTTAGTTAAATCCGTGGGCCAAATTAAAATATATGAATGTAATTGAATTGTATTATTTAATAATTTACAGTAAAGATATTTGTCAAGAAGTAAAAATATGATGACGGTTTTCATTGATACTTTTTTTTCTCAGTGGCGTGCTCAACTCAAGTGTATTAAGTCAAAAATTAAAAAAATATATATATTGGTTGACTTTTAAAAAAATGCTTAAAACCGCATGGCTTGCAAACAACTGGAATAATAAGCAGACCCATTCACCTATTTACGAGCATCAACATTTCTTGCCCCAACTTGCCCCCTTGCAAGAAATATGAATTTTAATTTATTTGGAAAGGGGTCAAGTAAGCGTATTTAGCGAGTTCCGTGACATGCCGCGTGTTGATCGCGTCATCCTGGAAATCTTCGTTTGCAGTTATTGCACTCATTTGTTTTTAAAAATGGCGTCTAGTTCATTTTTTGACATGTGTTAAAGTTCTTGGTAGTGGAATATTTAAAAAGTTAATATGGATGCATTGACATCAAATCGCGATTTATTTATTTATTTTAGATCTAATAAAATTAAAATAAGTTATTGTGATAGTTTACTTAAGCATGTTATCAAAACAAAAAAAATTACACCAACGGAGAGTACCATTTTGATCCTGAAAGATTGTTTAAGAAAATACTGCAGCATTCTGCTAAATAAATGGAATCAGTCTAATAGAACCGAGGAAAGATTTTCTAAAAATCATAGGACATGGTTGGATCGGATTTTCTTATGGCCAAATTTTATGAATGTGGATTCTAATATTGGTAATACGTCAACTGAAGATATTCAAAAAAGAAAACGCAAATCTTTTCAAGACTTATCAGTAAAACAAAAACGAAGAAGAACTGAAATTTTAAGGAAAGAAAATATAGAAGAGTTGAGCTTTGCTATGTCAGCAAAACTGGGTGAAGGTAAGTTAGTTGTGTATTATGGAATCCTTCTAGTTTAGAATCTCCCTGCAAAATAAAATTGACATTGCGACTAGTCGCAATGTCAATTTTATTTTATTAATATTCAACATTGAATATTAATAATGAATTTAAAGGTACTTTGTGACAAATTCTAGCAAAAATTATTATTGTTTGCTTTAAATTTTCTAAAAATTTCGATAATCCTGTATATTTGCGAAACGATGCATTTCCGGACCTATCTTTATAGGGACTTTTTTTCTTATTTTTGAGCCAGGAAATTGAAAAAAAGCAAAGCAATAATTTTCTTTTTAAATTAAATAATATTTATTATAAGTTTAATTGTTAAATACAGAGGAAATATTTCATTCTTCATTAACTGAATTAGATTGCTCAGCTGGCGCAGATGGATTCATAACAGGTTCTCCAGACTGGGTAATTATCGCGAGAAAAGCAATGATTTCTTCTTTAAACCTCCTCCTGTCCAATTCTGGCACCTGCTCTGGCCCGTATATAAAGCCGATCAAGACATCTCTGCTCATTTCCCGCAAAGCGGGTCTAAAATGTTTGTCGAACGCTTTGACCATGAGCTGCTCCGTGCGACTTTGTTCGGATATATTATATCTGTTAGTATTATTGCCATTATTATTTAAAGACATATTTAAAATCTTACTTTCTTTTAACGACAAAGGAAAATTAGTAGCTAATGAAAACTTCTTTTTGACATCCGTCATTACTATGGCAACGAGAAATCAAGGCATGCCTTGACTGTATTTTTCATATATTTATGAATTATTATGCAAAACTACACGTACTTTATTAAAAATACAACACATATTCGTATAAAATAATAAACCTTCCTAATGTGAAGAGACAAATTTGTACTCTTTACAAAATGCTTGTTCCCGCATGACCTTTTTATCTGCGAACTTTGACATAATAATTAATTCGTATAAATATTATATATTAATTATGTTTTATTTAAAATTAGATATAAGGTTACTTAACTGTGTAACATACGAAATAATAAATAATAACAATTACTAAGATTTTGCCCTATTATTAATACTGATGTTTTTCTTTGTCAAGAATTTTTTTTCGAAACCTTAAAGTTTTCTTTGATATCATTGTAATAAACATGAAATTTGTGATAACCCAAGAAAATAAAAATCTAATTTTTTTTTTCAAATATGCCTAAATTTGAACAAAAATAAAACTGCCAGATTGATTTGATTTTTATTAAATTATAAACGTGTTTAAACTAAATACAAAAAAATCCGTATTCTTATTAGCATAACTTTTAATTCTAAACAACTTTTCTTACAAACAATTTGCTGATTTTTTTTAAATAAGGGCCTTTTAGTCTTGTGCAGTTTTTATATTTTATGACCTACCCTGTATACTGTTTGACTTGGAACCAATCTAAGTGCATTTAAAATGGTTATTGAACATGGACCAACTTTTGACAATTGTATTATGGTAGAGCAAAAAAATTAATTTAAAAAATCCCATATATGTATATCCTACCACCCTGTATATTATTACCAAGTAAATCCGCCTTTCACATTATCATAAATACTCTGAAAACCTTTTTACTTTAATATTAAATGAGTTAGAAAAATTAGTTACGAAATATATTTAGCCTGCCCACATGTCCCCGTAATATCGCAAAATAAACCAGTGTGCGACTTAAGAAAAGTTATCGCATTTACCGAAACATTAGCACTTAGCAATTAAATTATTTTTTATTACGCATGCATTATAATCACCGATTATCGTAAATAGCTATTACCTAACAAGTGCGAAAAGTGATACTTTACCGCACGCGACGTCAAGTGCGATAAAGTCACTTTCTGCACGTGTTGGGTACAAAATTTTACCTATGAGTATCTTGAAAAGTATATTTTCCCAATTTAAATTTCTCAAATGTCGCAAAATACTAAAGTCTAATTTACCGCACAGTATGCGGTAAAGTGAAATATCAAGGTCTACTTTACCGCATAATATGCATAATATGCGGTATAAAGTGATACTTTCCACACTCATTAATTGAGTGCGGTGTTTATGGTACACCTACTTTTTTAAAGATTCCTATACAAACGTTTGACCTATCTTTTTCACCTAGATATTATGTCTATGTCAAAATGAAGGACCACATTTGAAGACAATTTTTGAGATTATGATACATTCGTAATAAAAAAATAGCGTATGATATGCGTGTATAGAAGGCCTTTAAGCAGATGCATTTTTATTTTTTCCTTAGGTAATCAGGATATCAATAGAATTCTTGAGTTTTTAAAGAAAAATCCAAATCAGGCAAAAAATATCTTGAATTATTGTGAAAATATAGACAAATACCATTGCCAATCCTATTCCAATGAAAAGGCTCTTGCTTTGCTGGTATCACTAGGGCTTTCTAAACAGCAATATTTAACAATGCGAAAAGCAGCCAAAGATGAAAACTGTAATTTATACCCATCCTATTACCAGATTCAAATTACAAAACAAGACTGTTATCCGCCAAAAAATTCCATAATGATAACTGAAACCTTCGCAAGAATTACTTTACAATCGTTATTAGATCATACAGCCAAAAGAATTTTGGATTTTACGAATTGTGAGCCTAATATTGAATTGACGCTTTTTGGCAAATGTGGCTTTGATGGAGCGTCCGGACAAAGCGTTTATAAGCAGCGTTTATCAACTGACTCTGACAACGATGATGACTACAGTATTTTTATGACTGCGTATGTTCCACTAAAACTAGTGTATACTACTGACCATTCAAAAGTAGTTTGGGAAAACAAAAAGCCATCATCTACATTCTATTGCCGACCCCTAAACTTCCAGTTCATCAAGGAATCCAAAGAAACCATTTTAAATTGCTGGCAGGCTTTGAAAGATGAGAAAAGCTTGCTCACGAACACTAGCATTATGGGAATAGGAAATAGGAAAATAGGAATGGGAAAGTTTCCCCCTTGAACCCAACCTGACATAGAAACTTTGACATTCTTTCTAAATTTCCTACAACTGAAAATGTATAATTCTGTTTTTAGTTGGGTGAGACTTTGGGGCTCAGAACCCTCCCCCCCCCCCTTGATATTAGCCTAGATCCGCCACTAGTTCAACACTTCTAATATTAAATACCTACATTCTTTATACTTATATGAAGCGATTTTATCGATTTTATATGTTTATGATTATGCATTTAAAAATATACATTGAATCAAATTTTAGGATGTCCGCCATCTTGAATATTGAACAAATGTCATATTTTCTATGAATGTCTATGAGAGTATAACGCCTCAGCTTTCCAATAAAATCAAAATCATCGAAATCGGACGAATAGCATAAAAATTATGTCCAATGTCCCGATTTCCCTATGCTTCGATCCACTGTGCGTGCGTCGGTATGGCACACTAGCGTTTCGTTTGTGAAACTAACTGCCCCGCTATCCCACTCGCCCTTGTGCAGGATCTTGAAAGTATGGCCTATCCATCCTCAGTTGTTGCAAATTATTCCGCAAAAACTCTAAATAACTGTCGCCATTTAAATTGTCTGGAAGATAGTAAGGACCACCAAAAAAGTTTTGCCAATTACCGCACTCTATATATTCACACTTGTGTTGAAAATAAATTTGTTTTTTCAGCATCGGCCCATTAATGAAGTGAAGTGGAATGAATGTTTTCCTTCAATCCTTAAAACTCTCCAAACTTTCCACGAGAGGAAAATTCGGATATTTCAATAGAAAAATTTCAAAGTAAATGTATCTACACAGTGATGTTTGTGGACCTATGAATGTTTCGTCACCCAGCGGATCACGTTACTTCGTAATATTTAAAGATAATTGTACTGACTATAGAAGTGTTTATTTTTTAAAACATAAGTCGAAAGTTTTTGCACGATTTAAAGAATATAAGGCTTTTATAGAGAAACAAGCAGGCAACAAATTAAAAGTGTTTAAAAGTGATAATGGAACTGAATATGTAAATGAAAGTTTTCAACAATATTTTAAAGCAGAGGGAATTTTGCACGAAAAATCAGCACCGTATACTCCTCAGCAAAATGGCACAGCAGAGAGGGAAATACGAACTATAGTCGAATCTGCACGTTCGATGTTGTGTAATAAAAAGATTGCAACTGAATTGTGGTCTGAAGCAGTGAACACTGCTGTATACATATTAAATAGAGCCACAATAAATCGTACAACAAACATGGCGCCTATTGAAGCCTTTTTAGGCATTAAATCTGATATAAAGCATACAAAAATATTTGGAAGTGTTGCATACATGATGGTACCAGCGCAGCTCCGTACAAAATGGGATAACAAGAGTAGAAAACTGTTATTTGTAGGATATGATGGAATTTCAAATAATTTTAGATTATGGGATCCAAATAAAAGGAGGATTTAAATCAGTTGTGATGTAAATTTTGATGAAACCAACGAAAATGATACTTCAGAAATAAAACAAAATTACATTCCATTGACATGTGAATTTGAAGATGATATCACAGAAGAAATCGAACAAGAAGTAGTGCAAGAACATCAGCAGGCTGCTGAAGAAGCCACCGAAGGGAATGCAAACGAAAATAACAGAATTCTTCGAGACAGAAATAATCTAAAACGTCCTGATTATTATGGCCCTTCTGTACATTGTTCAACTTTGAATCCACAAACCTACCAAGAAGCCATTCGATGTGAAGAGAATATGGAATGGAAAGCAGCAATGGAAAAGGAATTTGAAGCTTTAAATAAAAATAATACTTGGATTTTAGTGCCAAAACCAATTGACTCCTCAGTTATTGATAATAAATGGGTATATACTGTAAAAACTAACCCTGAAGGTGTTTGTTTTAAAGCGCGTTTAGTAGCAAAAGGGTATACTCAACAAAAAGGTATAGACTATGACGAGACTTTTTCGCCGGTAGTGCGCTACGATTCAATTCGCGTTTTACTCGCGTTAGCAGCTGAAAAAGACTTGAAATTGGTACATTTTGACGTTCAAACAGCATTTTTGAATGGTGATTTAAAGGAGACGATTTATATGAAGCAACCGTGTGGTTTTGAAGATAAAAATAAACCGGACTATGTATGTGAGTTAAAGAAAAGTCTATATGGACTCAAACAAGCCTCTCGTTGTTGGAACAATAAGTTTGTGAACTTTTTACAATTGTATAATTTTAAACAATTAGAGAGTGATCAGTGCGTGTTTACTGGACAGTTTGGAGAACATTTGATCTATTTAGCTCTGTATGTTGATGATGGACTTGTGTTGTCAAATTCTCAAGATGCGATTGACGATTTGATAACAAACTTAAAAAAGGACTTTAGTATTACGGTGGAGGATGCAAGACAATTTGTTGGACTAGAAATAGTGCGCGATTACGAAAACAAGACAATTTCCATTAGTCAAAAACAGTACATCAAGAGTATTTTGACTAAATTTAATATGGAAGATGCGAAATCGTCGAGTATTCCAGCTGAACCTGGTGTTAGTCTTCAATCTCCATCAGACAATTCTGACATAAGAAGTGAACCATATCGTGAAGCAGTTGGTTCTCTTATATTTTTAGCAACCGTAAGTAGACCAGATATTGCTTACAGCGTTAGCCAAGTTAGTCGTTTTGTGAACAATTGGAATCAGCAACATTGGTTAGCAGTTAAGAAAATTATGCGCTATCTTAAGTATACGATTGATTATAGAATTGTATATAAAAAGACAGATAATGTTGACGTAATTGGTTACACAGATGCTGATTACGCTGGTTGTCAGCAGACACGAAAATCTACAAGTGGATATATATTTATATTGGCAGATGGTCCAATCACTCGGACAAGTCAAAGACAGAGCATTGTTGCTCAATCAACGACCGAAGCAGAGTATGTTTCTCTAGCTCTAGGAGGAAAAGAAGCAGTATGGTTAAAATCATTTCTCAATGAATTGGGAATCCACCAAGAAACAATTAGTATGCGAGTGGACAACCAATCCACAATGAAGTTGGCAAGAAATCCTGAATTTCACAAAAGAACGCAGCATATTGATGTGCGATTTCATTTTATTCGGGACTTAGTGAATCGTGGTGAAATCGATATAGTGTTTGTGGAAGGTAAAAATCAGGTAGCTGATATTCTTACCAAACCTTTACAGAAAAGTGTATTTTACAATATTGTTAAAATGATGAATATTGAATAGCATTTCGAATAAGAGGGAATGTTGAAATAAATAATATTCAAAATCCTATTTCAATAGCAGGTATTATATTGCTGCGTCTCTATAAACAAATGCCGCCTCGTAAGTATTGATAACTTTTGTTTTGAAAGCAGCGAGCGATATTCCGAGAACACATAATGTAAAGCTAATCAGCTTAAGTTTCATAAGTTTGTTTTTGTAAGTTAGTCGCCTTCTTGGTTTTAAAGATCTCGGGTCGCCGCGTGCATTTTGTATTTTCACATTTACTTTTTGTCTAATTACATTTTTATTTACTTTTCGAGAGTGTTTTATTGAAATCCAACAGATCTTAAACTAAGTATAGTATGGAATGACCGACCGTTGCGGTTATGAGTGAATACTTCACGATTAACCCTCTGTCGCTTAAGAGAGTCTCTAACGTACTGTCCTAAAAAAGTGACACAATATTGTTTATAATAAAAAAGTTCGTTGGAAAAATCGGTTAAACTATTACGATTATAAAAGCCGTTGATTTGTATCAGCAGTTTTGAGAAATAACAGTCAACGGTCGTCGGTCCGTTAATAACCGTAAATATGCACAATATAAGTAAAAAGTATTAATTTCTACATGGGCCACTCACGATACTGCGGCGTCGTACGACAGGATCGTACGACGGTGTTGTACGATTTGATTGAAAGTTTGGCGAAGACACATACGATACTGCGCCGCAGTATGGTCTTCGCTTTCAGTCCGGCCATGTCAGATCAAAGTTATTTTACTAGCGTCTCTCGCTCTGTGCGTAAGCAAAAATAAAAAAAAACCTAAAAGGAATCGCAGATTTTGGTTCAAAGAGTGGCTTATGAAACGGTGTTCACTGAGTCATGTTAATTTATTGGAGGAATTGCGATTGCATCCAGATGATTGGAGAAACTATCTTCGCATGGATGCTCTTCTTCGGGCGTTTCTGTTATGATATACATCACTCTTTACTTTCCAAAGGCACTCTTGTTCTTTGTACAATTCAAAAAACTCCCGTAAAAAATTCTCCGTATATGCCGCCATTTTCCAATAATTAAAAACACGCAGAAAAGTAACTTTTGCTGTTTCAACAAGACAGAGTCGGCCACACACAGATAAAAAATCGATCCAACCGACGGTGTTGTACTGCAGCAGACAGACCTGTCTGTCTGCAGTCAAATCGTACGATGTCGTTGGAGGTACGGGCACACACGATCAAAGTGCATTCAATTTCGTTGGATACGACAAAATCGTACGACGCCGCAGTATCGTGAGTGGCCCGCTTAAAAGCTGAAAACATCGTCGCGTCGCTTTCCAATACACAGCGACAACGAGGGGCGAGGGGAGAGCGGCCGCAGATACGCCGCGGGCATTGCGCCTTTCAACTGGCTGCTTTCGGCCTGTGATTGTAGTGTGAAACTGGTTTTTTCGCCATTTTTCCGTCCCTGACACTGCGCAACCCACATGAATGTGGCGGTGGTGGGAATAGGCACCAGTTATCTGACCTCTCTCGCTATATAATAAGAAAACGTTCAGTCGCTCGTCATCGTCGTCCACATCTAGTCTCGTTTGTGCTCCCAGTTGCACACCACCAAAAACCTCAGTCTCTCCAGCCGCTAACCGACAACGCCATTTGTAATTTCACACACACACTGCTGTGTCTTTCATCTTCTTGGTAAGTTTTTTGATTCGCAAAAACTGTCGGCGTTTTATAATGTACCTATAATATTTGTATTTATTCTTGTTTTCTTTGTTTTTGCAGAAAAAGCAAATTCACTATGGCACCCAGTGGTCCGTCTGGTAAATCAAGTGGCAGAAGCAGCAGCAGCAGCAGCAGCAGTGGCAGTGGTGGCAGTGGCCGGTCCACTGCTAGTTCCAATCCTTACACTCACCATGGGTTAAAAGCCGACAACTCTGACAAACACTCTGCTTTTATGGTCGGCATGGTGAGAAATAACACGCGAGATTACACCACCATCAGTTGGTGCCACGCTAGTGAGGGTACAGCGGCTTCTGCGACGCGCGGAGCTGGACAGAATAACGTGCGACTTCATGGCAATGACTCGACCTACAAGATCGTCTATACCACCGACAAGAGCCGCACGGAGTTTTATCCAAAAAGATCCTAAATTGCGTTATGGAAGGAAATTCTCTTCATAGATGTTAGTATAGGTAATAATAGTGTAATTTTTCTTGTACTCTGTACTTAGAATGTAGGTACCTAATTGAACTTGAGTTATGTATTGAGTTTTGTTTTGTAGGCGTTAGTATAAGTTTATATTTATATTTTTTTGACTTTACATTATACCTCATGTTATAGCGACCTTTCACGAAAATATATTTTTTTATTTTCATATTATTTTTCATTTTCGCATATTGCCGAACACATATTAATTTATGATTGTATTTTTTATGTGCTTCCGTTATCTACGTAGTGCGTCGTCATATTATAATATGTATTCTGTATGATTTATTTGAGTAGTTATAGAAATAACTCATCGCGTTTTAACGTTGATGATGCAAAAAATAAAACTTGAGTTAAACAATTACTAATTTAACTTTTATTTTATAATAAAGCAACTATGTACACTAAATACAAAAATGATAAAAAAATGCAAACAGCAAATACAAGCTGTTGTTGCTTAGAGCATCGAAAAAGATCTGTGTTTTTAACCTCGAACCTGGTCGTGTTGAAGTTGAGACCCTTGGCAAATCCAAACATATGGTTTGCACATTTTGCCGTTTTACGAGGTAAAAAGAGAAAGTCAAAAATATAAAGTCGTAAATTGTTTGGATTTGCCAAGGGTCGGTATGCAATTTCAATTAGCCTATTTGCTCGTAGAAAATAGATAAATCACTAAATAGAAAATTGCCCTATTGTTAAATATATACTTGATTATAAATGCTTGGGCTCAAACATATTCAGATGTATGCTATAATGCGATAATAAACGATTTCGTTATGAGGCTCGTGTAGTTCCTTTTTTTTTTCCTTCCCAAAGTTTTTTTATTTTAGTATGGCCAACTATTGAAGATATTAAATTACTATCTAAACGTTAAACTAATAAATAATGCCGCAACGAAAGTCGAGGTTGTGTTTATGCTATCTTGTTTATATTTAGATTAGACTCGACCCAACGGCTCCTATATTGTATAAGGATATTTTTCTTTAGTTAGTTCATTGGCAAATTCGTTAGAATAAACATTTCATTTTTCTATCTTGTAATAGTTATTTTAATAAAGTTGTTTTTTGTTGCAAACCACAAAAGTATAATTATTTATCTAAAACATCAATACCAACAAAGAATTTTTTATCTTTTCAGCCACACCCAAGACTATGTATAAGATAAGCGTCAGGCCACGCGCTGAACATGAATAACGTCACGTACTTCGAGAGCCGGGCGGCAACAGCGCCGGAATATTCGTTGTTCGCTCGATATTTTCAAAAACATGAGGCCTACTTACAAGAGCGCTTAAATACAAGTGTTTATCGAGGCAATCACGATATCCTATTAATTTCAGCGTCTCAATTACACGAATTGACGCGTGATTTGAATCTTTTTTTACAGCACGTGACCGAGAAATATAACACGATCTTACGTCAGCATGTGGATATAGATTTTGTTATTACGCAAGTTTACCGACAAGAGCGTTTATTAATTCGCATTTCCGAAGACCAAAGTCAACAAATTTCAGTCGACGATTTGAAATTAATATCAGGTTTTTTAAAATTCAAGCATGACATTACCAAATTAAAAGCGACGCAATATGAAATATCTCAACTCGAAGCGTATTTGTATGTTGACAAGGCTGAACGTATGCGCCGTGAGGTTTTAGCGAACAACACGGGACATCGCAAGGACCACAGCACCGCTGTCGAGGCTAGTAGCATGGTCTTGGTAGCGGCTACCAACGACATTGCCGATGACATTGAATTAAAATTTGCCCTGTATTTATTTATTCAGTTTTTAACTTTACAGCCAGCAAATGAGCACCAATCCATGAGCCATGACGAGTTATTTGAATATTATACATATTTCCGCAAATTAAAACACTTTCAAACGCGCGCTTGTCTGTTAGCCCGACTACATAATCAAATAGCCGCACAAAAATCGCCCAGTGAGTCGCAAGACCAGGAAATCGCCCAACAAAATTACCAATATCATGCGGGTGCGTCCAAATAAGCAATTATAGCGCTACAGCTGTACGGTCAATTGCTACAAATGCGTACTTTTAACCACCAAAAAAGAGCAAACCCGTAAAAGCCTCTACAAAGTATTTTTACCTGGTCTGTCTGTGGGTGGGCGCCAACACAAGAAAGGCACCGTTCTAGACCAGACTGTAATTTTGACACCGCCTTTGCGACTATTACAAAGTGTTCGGCGACAGTTGGCAGGACGTTACAAAACTTTTGTGGAGGTTGAAATTTTGGGAAAAAAACAGTGAGCTGTACCTAGTCAGTCAGATTTTAACCAACAAGAGGAGACGATAACCAGTAAAGTAAAGAACACAAATCGCACCTCGCCAGCGCGCGATTTTAGATAGGAGAGAAACTCGCTGTCTGCATTTCTTAACAACGCAAAAACCCACTCACACACTGAGCAGCGAGCTTCCCCCACTCTATCCGAAATTATTTTGATGGAGGGCATAACCGGTCGGCCAATATAAAAACAGCAACTCACTCAAAAGCAAGCCATTAGCTGCCCTCCTCGCGTCCTGTCAACGTCTCTGTAAACGCTCTCCTTGGACGCTCTCTTGGTTTGTGTCTATTTTTGGAATCGCCCGAAGCAAATCCCCGCTAACGGAGTTTGGTGTTTAATTCTGTGCACACTGCACGTATATTGTCTGGTCGCCATCTTTGAACGTGTGAGGTTAGTATTTTTTCTTTTTTCTATTGGCTTTGTGTATGTATTATCGTGCCTTGTTTGATAACGATCGCCATGATGGCGTCTCTCTCTTTTTATCAGACAAGACGCCGTGTTCTCTTCCGTATCATCAATATTTTGTAATAACCTAATTATTTTCGTGTTTCTTTGCAGATAACAACAGCATGAGTGGTAATCGTTTTTCCAACAGTGGCAGTGGTAGCAGCGGCAGCAGCACCAGCCGTGATACTTCCAAATATGGCCGCCACGGAGTCGCTACGAACGAACGTGATCATCATGGATCCTTCATGGCTGCTATGATGGAGAACAAAAGCAAAAACTATACGAGCATCACTTGGTCGCATGTCAATGATGGTTTTTCCAACTCCCACCAGCGCCAGGCAGCGATTTTGTATAATATACACGTTTACAGTGCAAACTCCGCCCAAGAATATTTTAAGGAGCGCTATTGGTTGCTGGTAATCATACAGCGTTCCAGTGTCCCTAGTTATAATCAACACGACTACAGTGCAGACTGCACAAATGAACGAGCATACATGATTGCAGTGTTCGCAGCGAAATGTATACACGATAGTAGATTTCTGTAACTTTTTTGAAACAATAAGTTAATACAAAATTCATTCATCAGTTTTTATTACCAAAAAGGAATTTAATAATTTTAATTGTTAATTTAGTATTACACAAACTAATGTTGTTTAGCGTGCGATACATTTTTACTTATGTTTTCTATTAACTTGTGACTTCTCTTTTTGGTTGTTTTTCCTTCAATTTTTGAAGGTCTTCCGCTCTGAATTCGTTTTCTGCCACATTTAAAATCAGACCGAACTTTTCTTCTTATGCATGATGTAGGTTGCACACCAATCATTTTTCCCTTCCTGTTTCCTTTAATCTTCGTAATAAAAAATTTTTCTAGCTGGCCAGTGGTTTTTATCTGCTGTAGGGACTGTGTAAATTTGTTAATAAGTATCGTATTTTTCGATAGTTTTGCAATTCCCACAATTCTTTCAAGTTCAGTTTCCATTTTATTTACTGCATCCATCGCCTCATCGTCCTTTCCATCTTAAATAAACAAAAAAAAATACATTTTAAAATATTCTACACTAAAAATGCAATGACTAAAAACTCATATGTATAGAACTTTCTTTTATATTTTGTACCCTATCTAGAGACTTTATTTTAGGAGTTAGGAAAAAACTTGAAATTCGCAAAGTTGTAGGATTTTTTCCATATTATCTTTTAACTATATGAAAATAAACAAATGCGCATCACAAAGTGAAATAAAAACAGTGTATTTAGAATTTTATGCGAAACATCCAACAATATACAGGGTATTCCATTAAAAAAAAACATAAACTTTGTTTATTTTTCCACTTGCCTATGCGCATTTGTTTATTTTGATATATTTAAAAGATAATATGGAAAAAATCCTGAAACTTTTGTATTTAAAGTTTTTCCTAACTCCTAAAATAAATAAAGAAAACCCTGTACGTACATACCTTCTTCTAGATGGGCTTAAAACTTGTAAAAATTGTGTTTTCGCAGACATTCTTTGTAGATTGAATTTCTAAGTTGTTATTACTACTGTGTGCGGTGTCACCATTTACAATTTCATTTTCATTTTGAACCGCGTTCATATCCGTATAAAACTGATTCAGTTGTTCCCCAGTTGCTATATACGCTAAATTTTTCTTGTCACTAGAGCCTAGCTTGGGACAAGTATATAGTTCGAGCCCAAGGTGATTTTGAACTGCACATAAATGCTTGCAATATTTTCCACCTATTCCTTCATAACAATCACATATTGCGTAATTAGTTTTAACAGTATAGAATAGTTCCGAATCACTCATAGAACTCACTACATATGTGACGTCATCAACTGTTTTAATACTTAAATCTTGGGAACGTTTGAAAATCTTTTGATACAATATATCATTGTATGAACGTCTACTGTTTGCATAGGCAAGCAGTCGCCTCATATGATAGTTTTCCAAAACGTTTACTATAAAATCTGTTAAAGCTACCATATTAAAAGCTTTACATCTTTGTAAAATAATGTCTTTCATCACACGTATAGATGCTTCAACGATATTATTGGTGTTGTGGCCTCTAGTACAAAGGTCCTTTCTATAGGATAAACACCACTCTTCCTTTCTTTCCCAAAGATTTTGTAAATAATTAACAAAATTTAAATACTTTGTACTTGTATGTAATAAATCATTGTACAAATCTTCACATTCTTCCGTAGATACTGCATATAATATCGATCTGAATTTAAGCATAAGAACTTTTCTATCGTCTTTGGGAATACAGTTTTTTTGATTCCATAACCATCGCCACATAGACTGACAAATATGAAAAGAACATAGAAGTAAATTTGTATTTGGAAAATTTTTTTTTATGGCATTCCGTTCGGCTTTTGAGTCATCAGTCATAAAGACTTCAGGGGCACCTTTGCCACCAAATCCATCTGGAATGGCTTCCTTAAGAACCCTTAATGCTTCTGCGTAATTTTCTTCGGTTTGAGACGTATGTAGAATACAAGCCAGAGGGATTCCCCCTACTTTACTAGCAGCCAAAATTAAAGTCAGTGAAGATAGAGACTGATCACATAATCCACTAGAGTCCATAAAACAAATTTCTCCCAAAAACTTTTGTTCATGAGCTCGTTTCAGGATGGGAGTAATTATTACTAGAATAACTGGGTCATTTCTCATACGTATAATAAACCCTTTTTCTTGTAGAATTTGAATTTTATGCTCTAATATTTCAAAAACGCTCTTGTCGTGCTGTCTATTTCCGTAAGTATTTTGCCTTAAAAAAATTATGAGTTTTAAATAAAAAACATTAAAATGTTCGCGTAAATTACCTCCATTTCTTGTACAAATTATATATTTCGGTCTCCTTAGGATTAAATTGAGAATCTGCCAAAAGTTCGTTTACTGTTTTGGCATTATCATATGTATCGTGAAGATTTAGCAAATTCATTTCGTGAAGATTTTTTGCATTTGCGGGTGTTAAGCCGTCTTCAAAATATTGTAAAAATGTTTCTTTAGTGTCTTCACTCATTTTTAAAAAACTATATGCTTCAGCTACATCTATATAATGAGAGTGTTGGAAAATTATCTATAATATAAATTATAAATTATTAGTGTAAACTTGAACTGCTTGCATTATACAGGGCCACATCGAAAGGTATCAAACCGCAAGGCATAACTGACAAGGGAAGAATTTCTCGTAGAAATCCAAAAACATGTTCCTTTTCCACCCAAAATTAACGTGTTTTTGGATTATCCCGAAAAACTCTCTTCTTGACAGTTATGCGTGCGTCTGTTTTCGATACGCCACTCTGTATATGATGCATTTGGATATAATGTATAATGGAAAGAGATATTTTCACAGCTACATAATATACTCAACTTTACGGGTCCGGTAAACTATAAGACCCTCGGAATTTCGCATTTTTTTTTTAATAGAAAGACCTATCATTATAGAAGAGTTAAAAGCAAAAAAAACCCTGGATTATGCACTTTTGAAAGCAAAAAATTGTATCCAAAACTACCAAAAATCATGTAATTTTTAAATTATTGCAGTGCTAAAACTCCCAATTTTTTGCAGTGTTGCCAAGTTGATTTTATTTTGTTATGTGAAAAAAAATGTTAAATAAAAATTTAAAAAAAAATATATTTTTTTAAATACAACATTAAAAAAACATGGAAAAAATAAATATTTAAAGTTGAATGAATATTAAGTTGAATCGTTTTTTCTACACACAACCAAACAAACAAACCAAACCAAACAAAAAAAAAAATAAATAAATAAATGAAATTTGGCAGCGTCGCGGTTTCGTCTGGGTGAAATAGTCTAAAATAGGAAGTTATGTCAGCTGTTAACCGTCTTTGCAATCTTTGCATATAAGTCTTGTATGGTTTTATATTATAATTTTTTTTTTGAGAAAAAAAAGTGTGATCCAAGGATTTTTATCTTTTAATCGGTTCTATTAAACATAAGCTATTGAAAAAACAAAGAAACAACGAAAAATACCGAGGGTCGTGAAGTTTACCGTAACCAACTTTACTCTAGTGAGGCGCGAGAAAAAAAGAAATGTTGAATACACTTACCTTTATAACAACTGCGTAACCTTTTTTTAAAAATGGATCATTCTTTATTGTCCCTCGATTAATTTTTTTAATCTTCAAATCAATTTCAGCCGTACATTGTTTTCCTTTATTTCTTGTTGAATTACATCTTTTTCTTTCCGTTCCTTGAAGTTTATTAAAATTATTATGGTGGCAAACAAATATCTTTCGATAGAGTAACTTTTTTAATTTGGGCCACGTACTTCGCACAATCCATTGTGTTTTTGTTTGTATAGAGAATTTTTTAATCCACATGTCACAAAAACTACCATAATTTTCGTGAACGCCTTCAATATATTTTGTTCGCACAACTACAGTAAAATCGTGTTCATTACTATAAGTTTCTTCAATGAAGGCACATTCTTCATCGCAAATCGAAAATAGGATCTTCTTAATATTTTCCATATTAAACCGCGGAGTAGGGCACCTATCTAACTTCACAATTAAAGTAAATACCTACGGAAGTAAACAAAAGGCAAAAAGAAATATGGCGTGCGTGCAGAATGGCGAACTGCTACCGTGTATACTATTTTGCGTAGTACTGTGGGCGTGTATATTTTACAGTTCTTGATACGGCGTTGTGATCAGCACTGTAACCGCGTATATTATTTCTGGGAACACTTTATCAGTGTATAATTTACGCTAACCAATAAGATTCAAGAAATATCCAGTTAACACTGTATTCATGTATATAAAACAAAATAGCCGCCAGGCAATGACGAACAATATCAAAATCTACGGCACCAATTCCTCTGACTTGACGAAAATTGAATTGACCAAGAATAATAAAACCACAGAGTATTATCCCAGACCAAAATAGTTATTTTAACAATAAGTATGTACCTACCTAACTATCTCTTTATACTAGTAGGTATAAAAATATGAAATAAAACATCTGTCAACAACTTAATGTAAAATGTATAAAAAATAAAATTTTTTTGAAATCAATAAGTGTTTTTTTCTAATGTATACCTCTGACAGAGTACTGCACGTGGCATTGGAACAAAGGTAATTGAAAAAAGGTTGTCATAACCTATGGTAAAAAAGTGTGTTATATTTTTTTTGCCTCCATACCCATTAGAGATGGTGAGGTCTCCAAAATCAATGTACACACGTGGCATAGAAACACCGTGCCATCCAAAGGTTTCAGAAGCAGATGTCACACGAGGCCGCGGGTGGATGCTCGAGGCGATAATGGTGTTTTTTGCATTTTCACATGGCCGTGACCTTTCATGATATCAAGCGGGTGTTTCCTATTTATTCATGTAGCTGATTCGATCTATTCGTATCAAAATGTTGGTAATCAATTGCTCGAATCAGAAAAAGTGTATATTTTCATTTCTGTGATAATAATTATGTAGCTATGGTATATGTGAGGGTAAACATTCTTCCTGCTCGCAATCGCAATAATAACCTATCCGCCTGTGGCCATTATATTACATTACCACACAGGGCTCGAATATTTCCGCTATTACATTACATTATTATCGCTAATCGTTTGGAGAATATCTATGTATATGCGTAATGCGCTGCAGCAAGCGCTGTTTCAAGCGAACGCAAATAGTACATGTTTAGATGCATTAGCAAACAGAACAAACGGATTGTGCTTCGGAGACCGGAAACTCGACGGCAAAGGGGTTTTGCTAGGTGGTAACCAACGCCTCAACGCGCGCCTTGACAGAGACAACTGCTCTCCTTTCTCTTGTATTTATTACTCCTACGAAATGTTATTTGTGAATATTCCGTGAATCAATATAATCCATTCGGTATGCGGATTATGGAAGAAACACCGAGAGGGCGATATGCAGTGATGGCACAGAGTCGCGTTGTTATGGAGGATTATTTTTTTCACAAATTTTCATTAGGCGGTTGTTATTAATTAGATAACAAGTTGTGTGAAGACCAAACGTCGTGAAAATAAACATAACGTAGCCCTACAAACACGCGAAAGATCGATATTATTAGTTGGTATTAATTGCTATCTAAGGTAGGTCCACAGGTAAAAGCCTGGATGAAAACAGAAGCAAACGAGAGGAGAGCAGAGGTTTGAACACTCGTATGACGGCCTTGAATGCGCGCGAAACTAAATCCCACAGTTTATGATATACGAGTTGCCACCACCCTTGCGATTGGGGAGAGTTATATGTATAGCACGTCAAAACATATAAAGACATGTCGCATCAATCGCCACTCTGCTTCATTCTCGATTTTATCGCCAACCGCGATCCTACCATCAATGATTACCAATACTCATATCAATTCTCTCTTTTGACTTCTCATGGGGGCTTGCTCTGATAACGTGCGTTAAAATCTTGACAATCAAACATTCAACAGGTAGGTATTTGCAAAAAAAATAAAATTTATTTTATTATCATTATGAGTGTCAAAAACACCTTTTTTCAGCCTTTGACACATCACGTCGTCATGTACGCGATAACCACGGCGGCCTGCACGGCTTCTAATCCAACAGGACAAAAAAAAATTACGTGTGGTGCAAACGTCCACTTATCTGCAAAAAAACTACGCACCCAATATAAAATACAACAACAACAGCAGCAACAACGTAGAGGTAATGACGCATTTTTAAATACGAACTCACGTTAGCACTGGACGCGCGTAACGTCTGTTTTTATTTGTCGTCGTCACCAAGGACATTTTTAAGTTGATTTTTACAAATCGTATTCAACTGGTGGGACCACAGGCGGTGCGGGGGCAGGCTGTGCGTTGTGTGCGGGCGGCAAAATACCCATGTGATTGTCGTTGCTCGGGAACGAAGCGTCAGCCATCTTTTGCATTATTGCCTCGAGACGATCTATTATTTGACTAAATAGTACACTATACGATGATAACCCATCTAATTTCAAGCTCATTGAATCAAAATGTGTTTTCATACTACGTATCAGACCGTCGCCGTTCATATCGATACCGGGCAAACGTCTATCGATGACGCTTGTCCCGTCGGCGATTCGTTCAGACATCTGGAATATTTCCTTGATTTGACGTCCCACAGAATTCGTATCGGTATTTGACAAGTCTGCGTCATGTGCTATTTTGTCGAGTTTATTGAGAATCAACTGTTGTTTGTCATGTTGATCGATCAGTGCTGAATCCATGGTAGCCCTGAGCGCGTCGTATTGTTTCATCACCTCCTCGATATGATTTAAGCGCGCAATGAGATCTTTGAAGGTTTGTAAAATATATTGCTTGCCACGGGGCAATTCTGCCAAGACAAAACTATGCAGTGCCGATACTTGATTTAACATTACACCCAAATGACGCTTCATGTTGTTTGTTAGCTCGGTTTTCACCATCGATATGTCAGTGCGCAAAGACAAATCTGACCCTTGCGAGGCCGCTAAGAGACGCTTGATTTCATCCAAGGTGTGCATCTTCGCCTGGCTAATCGTCAACAGTACGTCGTCTGTCATTCTTTTTTGCTCGGTCGAATAGGACGCGCCATCCGTTTGAGGGGTCAACGTGTCGCGTCGTGCTTGGGCACTGCAAAATACCGACAGTAATAACAATAGATTCATTTGACGAACAATCGATCGTCGAACGTTACGCCGTGGTTGCAGTAGCATGTTTGAGTGTGTGTTGAAATATATATGAATTTCTGTCCTTGTCCTTATCCTCTTTGAGAAAAATTTTTGTCGTAATGTGTCTGTGTGTGTGTGTGTTATGTGTATGTATGCGTATAAAAGTCTTGCTATTTTTATTTTTACGCTTGCGCCGACACAAAGAATAAGAAGGATCAAAAGGATAACGATGCCGATCGATGGTTGACGTTTGATAACAAAGTACCTAGCAACGAGCAACGCTTAAAGTTTTCTCTTTAAAATATGCCCTTTTTGAGTGTGTTGGCGCGTCTTGGGCGCGAGACCTTTGCGTCGATTGCCCACTTTCATCCTAATCGAATAGCAGCCGAGGTGAAAGGCTCGATGCATGGCATGCCGGAAAGTTTGCGTACGATGTTTGGAGACGTGAAATTGTATACCCTGCGCGAAGGTCGCGTGCATATGGGCAAGGCTCCGGTGCTCACGTTTTTTCATCGATTTCGCATAGGGTAATTTCGCGAAGCGTTTGAGGCCATCGGTCGTCACATAAAATTGGACGCCCCACTGATTAAAATGTTTACGCTGCACGCACGGCGATGTGTGCGCTTTCATTTAAACAAATGCGAAGTATTAACAGATCGCTTAATTAAATCGCTCGGTCGAACACGCGACATCGCGACCGCTGCAAAATTTACCGAAACCCTAAGCAAAGCGCCGGCCAATTCACCGTTTAAACGTATTGCCACCTATGCGTGGAAAGTGAAATCAGCAATTGGTCTCACCGCCGCTGTCGGTGGAATTGTCGGGATTACAGGCCTAACCGGTCTCGTGCAACGCTACCAAGAAAAAGTGAACGTTTGTGTGCGTTACAGTACGACCGATGACGGACACATGACGTCATGTACTGTTTTTCAAGCCACGTGCCACAAACCAATAGACAAAACCTTCCTAATATGTCACGAATCTGTCTTACCAGAGAGTCTTCTTCAAACGCGATGCACCGAAGAGGAAATGAACGATCACAAAACGTGGTGTAAAAACTGCAATGACGAACTCAATAATTCGTTACACAGCACGAATGTTGAATATAAATGTGTTAAATATGGTTTTATAGGTGCCATGGTCGACATGATGGGACAAGAGGCGGAGAAACTCTCGTCAATGGTCAGTGAACTGCAGGAAGGCGCGAGCGAGGTGTCTGGTAATATCATGACGATATTGAAATACGCCGGGCCTATTATCGGGGTGGCATGCATTGTCTGGGTACTATTCTACTTATATTCCAAAAGCGGCGGCAACACTATGCCAGAAATTCCTAAAATGAAAATGATGGAGGCCGACGATTATGACGGCGACGGCCGACGAGCAGTACCACCTTATCAAGAACTACCCCCACCATATGTTTAATTATTTTTTGGTTTTGCTGGCGTAAAAAATTGCAATTAAATATTTACCTATAGGTAATAGGTGGTAGATATATAAATCATCTCTGTATATGGAAACCTTTTATTGCCTGTGTGCTCTCATTCTAGTGAAAAATTCATAGGGATATAATGGGTGTATTCTTTTTTTTGTGCTCTTTCTCTGCACCCACTAACTAACTCAATAATAATTAAAAAATAATATGGGACCATCATATATGAATATGGAGCTCCAGCATGCTAATAAAGATTTGATTATTGTTCAACAAATATAATCGGTCTGTACATGTTTGCTTGTTGTTTATCTGTACTACTAGCACTATACCATAATAAAAATTACATATTAATCAACAAAAACAACCGTGGAAAATCCCTTTTTAATTTTTCGACTACAAGGCAAAGCATTCGCAGTCCGAGATGCCGCGCGATCTCTTGTTGTTTGAATGAACACAGCGCGAACCTTACCGGTATCATTTCCCTTCTCCCCTTTGTCCCTCTCCACCATCATTTTATATATTAGTCCCATGCAAGCGGGCGTGTTTTTAAGTAACATGAGTTTTGCGTTTTTACCTGTGGTTTTGCGCTTAAGTACTCTTAGCCAACCAACGTGTACTCTGGCCTGGTGTTGACGGTTTTTTTTCAAAATTTTTTTTCGTGACCTGGCCACCGGTTTCTTTTTTCAAGAGGTATTATAATTATTTTGAGTTTTAAAAATAAATATAACCATTGGTGAGTGTCGAAAAAAATGCAAGGGTAGGTACGGTAGCTGGGCCGCTGGGCTTAAGTGGCAAAGACCGTAAGTGCGAGGGAGAACACACAGTACTTAAGTGTGTTACGGTGAATACATGAGTATGAGAGAGAGAGGACGTAAAAAATAAATATAACCTTTGGGAATCGAAATTTATGGGAAATTGTGTGTGGTGGTTGAAATCAGATTACACTTTATTTTCGCCGACAGTATATTATATTATTAATAAGGATCATTTCAATGATGCATTCCGAGAGTGTAAAATTATTTTTTTTAGATTAAATTTGTAGCCTACAACGCAGTTTCGTTTTCCTTTACTCTGTTTTTTAGGCACACGATATATGTACTGCTTAACAACTTTCATGTTGTTAACTTGCAAATATGTTTTAGCACTATAAATAAAGGTTTGTTGTTTAACATGCGAGTAAAATTTTAGGTATTCAGTATACAGATCGTTAAGTGTGCAAAAATCATTACGATTTTCGGTCGGTTCAATATTTTCCATGATCCATTTTCCGATATCGTCACTGTTATCGCCATTGTGATGGTTTTTTTCTGTCATCACGGGTGATGTATTGACAAGCTTGGGATTGACGAATAACTCAGTGAACCAGGCTGTATTCTTCAAATTACTTCGAGATCCACCAGAGCTCTCCTATCAGCACGACTTGTCGTCGGCATCACTTCAAGTGACCATGGACGCTATTAATTTTCAACGATTGCTTCAACGCGTGCCATCGCCATCTGCACAGAAATTACTGGCGCAATTTCAAAATTATCACGCCACTATTGCCACTTTTTATCCCAAATATGTAGCTGCACATGGTGAAATGAATGGTCGTCCGCCATCTACTACATCTACTACCTCTGCTCCTCCATTGACACCTGTTGGACCGCGAGCACATCAATTCACGCAAAAGCAAAATTTCAAGAGCGCTATTACCGATTTGAAAAAAGAAAGCCAATTGGCAGCCGACGAACGCACAGTCAATGCACAGCGCTGGGAAGTCCTTTTCCAAC
This sequence comes from Kuschelorhynchus macadamiae, assembly GCA_030620095.1. Classification (NCBI taxonomy): domain Eukaryota; kingdom Metazoa; phylum Arthropoda; class Insecta; order Coleoptera; family Curculionidae; genus Kuschelorhynchus; species Kuschelorhynchus macadamiae. Next base: position 31,822 of record JAUTXW010003593.1, read on the forward strand.
AGCTACAGGACTTGAAAGCAGTGCTACAAGAAGAACGCAAGTACGAGATGCCACTGATCAAGCAAACCATACGACCATCAACGTGGAAGAGGGCTACCAATAAAAAAGATTGCTCAATAGGTATGTTTTATAAAATTAGATATTGGTTGGTTATGTTTTTGCTGCTTCAAAGAAACCCTCGACAGATTTTATTTTATATAAAACTCTAATATTTTTCAGGATTATTCACGACATCGACTCCGGGCGAATGGTACTTGATGTGTCGACAAGAAGTGGGCTGGCAAAAGGCAAAACGTGCGTTGATGGTCCGTGGGACGCAAGACTTTTACAAATGGCACCGTGTGATTTCATAAAAACGTGAATTGACTACGCTCATTAACAACCATATCTGTGACCAAAACTGGTTATGGCTGCCGCGAATTAATACTTTGCGCTACATAGGAACCCCATTACCCACTACTGATGAAATCGTCGACCAACTGACACACCTCTTGTACCCCGCAGATAAGGATTTCTCGCCGTTGGACTATGTTATCCCAAAGCTAGAAGAATTGGAAAAAGAAGAAGAAGAACGCGAGAATTTACTGCTTTAACGAGTGGCTATCTATATCTTTGAAGTATTTTAACCTATATTTTATGTATTATAATAAAAGACGACGATTAAAAAAATGATATATACATTTTTTATTTTATCATTAAGAGTATATTATTTAAATACATTGGCAACTACAATTTATGCGCCAATCATTGACAATGGCGCGAATTTTTGCTAGATCTACATCGTTTAACCAATACCACGACTGCGCCATAACGTTATCGGCTGTCATTGTACTTTTACTTTTCTTTGAAATTTTTTTTTTCTTAGCGGCTCGTCCATCATGTTTTGATCGTTTACCCGAGCCACGCTGCTGCGCCTCTGATGACTCATCCCGCGAGCCCTGATTTGTTGAAAGCACCGCCTGTGTGGCAAAATGTTCCAGAATACGGCGATACAAAGCAATGCCACAACGTAGTGACGGGAAAAAATCCTGGGGTGTGTACTGGGCTGCGCGATGGGGTGGGCTCGTCTCGGTTAAAGAAGCCATAAGTTTTGCTATAACAACTCGTGGATCGTCCTCTCCTCCCTCCTCTGGATCGCTGTCATCCGCAGCATTTTTCGCCATTGACTGTGGCACCTCGTGCAACAAAGTCAGATAGTACATGACGCGGCCATCCTCATCGGGCAGTAATCGTAGAAAACGAGTGCTCGCAATTACGAAAGTGGATTGAGTGCACGCCATGTGAAACAAGATATATATATATATATATATATATACTTATATATTACTATCGTTAGGGTAAGCGAACACACTGGACGCGTCACGCGCGTGTTATCTATTCACTCGAAAGGACGTTTCGGTGACAAATGATTTGGGTCGCGCCACAATTCTCAGGAGAGACGCATCACACCACATTTGAAAGTGGTGGGGGAAGTGCACCACTTAGGTACGACAATGTTTTTTGAGGAAGCGCGTGCTGAAGAAAAATGCGTGATTTTAACGTTTGTTTTTTGGTGTCGACGAATACGATGGGCGGTATAGTGAGGTGAGAGATGTTTTAACAGGAGTCAAAAAGCCTCTACTACTACCGATAGAATTCGTTGTCGTCATGGATTGCTGCAGTTTTTCTGGTAAAGATTTTGTGGGCTCTACCTTCGGCTCTTGATGTGAGGGCGTAACAGGTGGTTCGTTGTCATAGAAACTGTACAGCGAGAACATTCCCACTAATAACAAAACACCGCAAGTGGCATTGATTATAAATGCATGAAAGAAAAAACGCGAGCCATACGTGGTAATTAAAAAATTATCAAATAAATCAGCAAAGTTTTGTTGTCGGGGTTTTTCGGGCAGCATGACACTCTTACTTGTTGTTTTTTGGCTGCATGATGCAACGATGACACCGCTGCCATGTCACCCTGCAAGCGCACGAGCAGTTGATCTTCCGGGGAGGACGGCGCCCAGTCGCCGCTCTACTACGCACCAGTCAACACGCGACATCCAGCGGATCCCGGGTCGGCGCCTTTTTCGTGCTTTTGTCTGCAGTAAAGTGTTAAAAAAAACAATTGCGTCTCTTACATTGACAGAACACCTTCTTCGTATCATTTTTTATTAAGATGGCCGCGTTTTCAACCCAAATTCCATTGCTGATTTCTTTCCCATGTACGAATCGTAAAGCACCCACCATTCCCAAATGGAACAGCCTGCAAAAAACAATACCTCACAATCCGAATCAGGCGTTCGGTTTGCTGTGTGGAGCGCCCAACAACATAATGGTAGTTGATTGTGATTTATTAAAAAAGGACGATCCGACCAAGTTTATCGACGGCGTCGCTCAGTGGGAGGACTGGATCACACTGCATGCCAATGGACAACGCCTCCAAACACCCCATGTCAAGAGTCGAAGTGGCGGTTTGCACATTTACTTTCAGTACGATCCAAAAATCTCATCTGGTATTCAAAAATTTGTCCACGAAGATGGGCGAAAAATCAAAATCGACATAATCAGTGATAAACGGTACATCATGGCCCCCGGCTCGCCAGGATACACGTGGCTCACACCTCAGGATGCCACTTTGGCCTTGCAACCTGTGCCCGCCTGGTTGCACAATTTAATCTCGGCGGCGTCAGCCGCCACACACAGCAGCCACCTCGCACCGGCGACGACGAAGCCTAGCAGCTCAACACACAAACGTCCAGCCACCAACACCGCAGCGATCGCGAGTGCAAAAACAACAACAACAACAAACACACCTACACCAGCCAAACGTAGCAAGAGTTACATTTCAAAATCACAATTGCGTGAAACGGTGAGTGCGCTCGACGAAGCGGTCGGCCTGGCAACCAATCGCGATAGCTGGTGTAAAGTGGTGTGGGCGATCGCTGAAACGGCGCGCGCCAATGGCTATGAAGCAATCGACATCGCCGATGATTTCTCGCGATTGGCCGGCGCCAATAAGTACCAAAATACCGAGGAAGTGGCTCGTTTGTACGCGCAATCGAATGGTAGCTTAGATTATGACTATTTGGTGCATCTACGTCAATGCTAGCGTCGTGGGCTTGAGCTACGGTTGCTAACCGCGGTTGCTGCTGCTGATGTTCAACATTTTCATTTTCAAGACGCACTTCGAACACTGCGGCTTGTGATGGGGACAGAACGGAGGAATCTGCAATGATCGCGGCTTTGCTAGTGCTCGCAGGTTCCGTGGGTGTTTTTTCGTTGGCGAGGTGCAAAGAGAATATGCCCATGCGTTCACGAAGATCAGCCGTCGTCGAAACAGAACCCGATTCATCAGGTGTCGCTATGTGTGGCGATAGCGTCGTACTACTAGTCGTAGCAACGGTCACACTAGATGGATGCGGCACAGTTGATTCTGATGTGCTCGCAGTCTTTTTTTTCTTACCGCTCAATGTCGCTGTAGATAGGGCGGCAGTTTTTCGGGGTTGTTTTGCTTCTCTCTTTAGTCGTCGAGCTGCTTTTCGAGCTTTCTTTTCAGCTTTTGCCTTTACACGCATTTGCTGTTCTGGTGTCAACATCGTAGTGGATTTCTTTTTATGCTTCTGTGATTTATGTTTTCGTTTTTTAGTTACGTCGTTTATTTTTTCATCACGATCTTTTGTAGATGTCAAATTTACTTCGCTCGGTTCTAATTCAGATTGATTTACATCAGTACTGTCTGTTAGCGTTGTATCCATCGGAAGATCTTCACTCGCCGCAGGCTTGGCAGGTGTCGGTATAATAGATTCAAAGGAAAGGGGAGAAGATGGCGCTTCGTATATTTCTTGGGTGGTAATGGAAATAGGATCGTCAAATGTAGGTGGTGCTGGTGCTTGAGTACTTGCACCGGCGCTCGAGTGATCAATCGTTGGCAAAGGAAATGCCTCAATTAATTCGACAGGTAGATTGGATGGTGTTTTCGTGTAGGTATCCGCCACAAAGTCTATTTCTTCTAGCGCTTCTGTTGCATCCTCGATTGTCAAGTCGTCGTCGTCATTGTTGTCATCGTCATCAGCTAACAACGCCTCTTCTGCCATTTCAGTGCCGTCTTCAGGCACGTCTTGGCCAAGTAAAGATGGTTGAAGCGCCGCCGGTGATGAGTTGGTCATGGTCGGGAGTGTCGGCAACGGTGGTGGAAAAATTTGCGGTGCGGTATATTCGGTGTGAGCAACGTGTTCGAATGTCTGTTCTCTGGTGGGTGCTTCGGCTTCGTCCACCATAATTACATCATTGTCGTCCCTTTCTTCGGTCGGCGATGGGGTGTGAGGAGAGAGGGGACGCGGCGAGATTGGTACAAAGTGAACATCTGCTACAACTTTTTGTGGGCCATGAAAATCATTGTCACTATCATCACTACTGTTGTCACTGTTTGGTATGGTGTCGTTTTCGCCCCCAATACTTGCACTTCGAGACCTTGGTAACACCACTGGGGATCTTTGCGCGAACGGCGGAGGCGGTGAGGTCATGTCAGAGTAATCCCAGGCATCGTCGATGTCCATGTGCATGATATCGTCATATCTATTGTCTAATCTACGAAAAGTTACACTTTGCTTGTCGTCGGTATCATTAGTGTCTTCATCTGCATTGTCTACGTTGGCGTTTTGGTCCATTTCCGTGGGAGAGAAGTTCAGTGGCGGTGCGTTGTCGACCAAGTCCGTTAAATCAAGATGCGTAATATTATCGTCTGAAAATGGTCTGCTGTCTTCATCGTGAAGCGGAATAAATGTATTTGGATCGGGCGAAGGTGGACGACGTTCGTCTTCGGCTTGAGAAGGATGATTAGCAGGACCGGGAAATAAATTATTTAAATGGTCGACTAAAACAGGGTCTTGATCGTTGTTGTCATTCGTAGCAGAAATAAACTCCGATGCTGTTTCATAGGGTAATCGCGGCATATTTAAATGCATTTTTTTCAGTTTCTGTTCGACATAAACAGTAAAATGTGACATAATAGCGAAAACTAAACGTGTCTGCTCGTTATCGTGTCCCTCTGTGAGTTGTATTAAATATTTAATTTGACTGGCATCGTCATAAACCTCTGATGTCCGTTCGATTGTGAGAGCAGGCGCCATATCAATACCCATGGTCTGTAAAATTAGAGTAGACATGGTGGTCATTATTTCGGACGCTGTGTTGTCAATATTTGAATACATGGACATGGGTAACATAGTTAGATGAATGTGTAAGTATAGACGCGGTATGTCCTCATTCTCTTGCGTGGTGACAGGAATCAAACCACCAATCCGTGTAAGATTGGCGCGATCTTCCGCGCTCAAAGTGGACATGAAAACGTTTAGGCCACTGATTTTTATCGTATAATCATAATGGGCATCCAACGATGCCGGTAGGGTGGTCATGCTATTTTTTGTTGTTGCTAACGGATATTGCTTTGTTGTGGACAATTATACGGTAAAAATAGTATAGTATAAGCTTATTTCTCTCGATTTGTGATAAGATAAGGTACCTAAAAACGGTAGTCATCTATTCCCACACGTGCACTCCACACAATCTCAAGCGACAATATAACTACCATTTCTGACGAGTGACTCGAAAAGTTATTGGTAAAAACAAAAACATGGTCAAGAAACGATCACGATCACGATCCACCTCTCGTTCACGATCGCCTGCAAAAAGTATGAGGCGCCGTTCTCGTTCCCGTTCTCGTTCGCCTCGACGCAACCGTTCACGCTCAAGATCAAGATCGGTAGGACGAAGTGGTGCAGCACAGAGGCGATACAGTTTCCCCGTCAAATCGGCGGCTCGTTGGGGTCGCCGACGACGTCGTTCCCAGTCTCGTGCGTACTCCCCTTTTCTACAACCTGAAACTGCTCGCATCTAATAGAATGAAAAAAAAATCCAAAAAATTAATCCCAAAATCTTGTTCGACCTATTCACTAAATTTTATTCGGCAGTGCATCCCAAAGTTCGTATTTCATTGAGAAGCCGTAACGTATTATCATCAAAAATATGATCGAGTCGTAATTTCGACGGTGTCATCTCGTGCGTGGTATCATTTGATTTTGCTAACAATGCGTCTTGTAAGATGTGATAACAATTTTCTTTTTTTGTAATAGTATAATGTGGTGAACAAGTTTCAACGAGAGAAACAATGCTACTCATATCGGGCTCAACGAGATAGACGGGCGGCTGCTCGCGGACATCCGAACATTCACATTTGATGTTATTTTTTTCCGTGCCACTGCTCAGCTTCTTTAATATGAATTCGAGGCGCTCTTTGGCGCATAACAGTGGAGGTGACACAAATTCTAACGTGGTTAGTTGTGTGTCCACAAATTGCAACATACTTTGCAAGGTGTGTTCGGCGTCTCTTTTTTCGATACTATGTCGGCGCATTCTCGTAAGATGGCGTGCGAAACTAACGCTGGAGAATTTATTTTTTGTATTGTCCTGAATCCATCAACAAAACCAATACGAAAATCATTGACCTGCTCAAGGTCATTCCAGTTTTGCACTATTTCGTCAATAATCTCCATCTCAATGGAGAATTTATCATTGTTCGGCGCTTATCTTGTTTTCGTCGCGTGTTTCACAACAACCAAAAAAATACGGGACCAAAATATAGAAATTATTCAAGCGTCGATTATAATTTTGTAGATGTAATTTTTTTGATGATCTGGTAGATTATTGATTAAAAATTGCCGTGTCGATTTGATGTTGTGTGTGAGGATATCAAAACGAATCATCTTCCCATGCGCTTCGTCGTATTTTTCCGCTTGCGCATTCTTCTCAAGCAAAGTCAATAACTCGAGGTCCTCCGCCAGACCGTCATAATGCATCGGCAACGGTGTAGTGTTTGGTTCATATAATAACTCGCTAGCTAAATCTTGTTGCCGCAGACAAAACCGAAGAATTTCCAATGCGACATCTGAAAAATGGCTGAGATTTTGCTGTTTGGTATGTTCATTTCTGATTGCAGTAGTCAATTCTTGGTATTGTTTACTATGAACGACCGAGAAGTTGTGATCGGGCTCTTGGACGTCCCGTTCAATCTGGTCATACTGCTGTCGTGCGGCTGCATTTAAATGCGACAGCCATTCTGTGGGGGTGCTGTTATAATCATTTACGAGAGATTCTGCAAAATGGAATCGTTGGATTATTGCCTGAAAAAAATTTCGATGTATATCGGAGAAGGAAAAAGTTGACAATAAATTCCACGCTTCCAACACACTCAACTGTGACGTCATGAGTGTTGAGTGTTGTGTTAGTAAAATAATTCAGCTTGTGTGTCGATCAACTCCACCAAAAGTTTATGCAATATCCACAACATACAGATTGCAATGAGAAGAAAAAGTGTTCCAAGAACGACAAACCAATCCATGTACGTGACGGTGCTTACTCCTTACCTACCATTTTTAGCACTAGAAAAAAAATAAATGATGGACGGTGCGCAAATCGCATCGTAGCCCTCAGCGCCTTGGTAAAAAAAAGTACAATTGTCGTAAATGTTTCAAATCCATTTTACTAAGACGACCTTTTGTATTAGTAGGATTATTCATTATACTCACTAGTCGTGGATTTTCGTATTGATATAAATCTAAAAGGCCCATGATATGTCCCAACTCATGAATGAGGATATATTTGAATTTTTGCATATTCCACTCATCTTCCAAGTCAAAACATATAAATTTAAAAGGTGGCAATGACGCGTGTGCTTGGATGTTTCCGGGCCCATCAAACGGCACATGACTGGTGTACCGGCCGTGCCTTCCAGCATGGAATTCAATAGTAATGGTTTTCTCGACTGTAGCATTGAGTCACACTTCGATTCGATCTTTCATGGTGTGCAGACGTGTTTTCGACGCTCTGAATTTTATTGGATTTGAAAACGGGAAAAAGGATTTTGCATGTACTAGGACAAGGATTATTTTTTGGATATTGGAAGGACATTGACGAAACAGGATATCTGGATAGAGTAGGGCAATTCATAGACAGGGTGCAGGGTGCAACCCTGCTCTTGCTGTAGCTAGGGCCTCGGTCGTTATGTATGCCGTTTTAGTTGGTCGCAATAGTTAACTGATAGGAACCCAAACTCCTGAGGGGAGACCTTGGGGAGGGGGCTATAGGCCCAGTTGTTAGGAATAGGGTGCAAGCAACAGGGGTATGTTTTATACTCTTTAAATATTTGTAAATATTTGCCAAGACAGTGTGTGCGAGAGAGACAATAAAGCGTTTAAAACTGGTCAAATTGCACGGTGTGTTGTGTGTGTGCAACAAAAAAGACATTCCACGACTGTTGGACATAAACAAGGCCCAAAAGGGCAGTAAATAGAAATCATTAACGTTTCGAGGTATCAGGAGCACAGCAATAACGGGAAGTAAATAACGTAGTAGCTACCTCCGAAAACTCCCCGCCGTGGTCGATGCCATATCGGAGAGCTTTTGTGGAATCATAAGAGCTTTTCCACAAGCGAGGTGTTAAGCTTGGGGTTTTAAAAAAGCGATAGCTTGATCGTTAAGACAGTCAGCTTGATCGTGGCAGTTTTTGGCTTAAGAGCTCCAGGACGTTTGTAAATCATTAAGGGTCTCTATACTGTGAAATATCTGGACTGAAAAATTTTTCGAAAAATCTGGTTTTTTTGTGAAGGGTCGTGAGCATAAGGTTGAGGACCCGAAGGTTTCTGGGGGAGGGGGTACCCCACCCCCGGGTGAAACCCCGTGGACATTGCTTCGGTAGGAGAGAATCGTAACTTGAAAAACACGAAAATCGCCAATATCAGACTTAGGGGCACTACAGTTGGTGTCGAGGTGTAGTTCAAAAAGGGCCACTTGGCAAGTAGGACAAAGTGGGGGGGGGGCTGAAGACAACCAATCGGGTGTTTTCCGCTTACCATTTGAGAACGGACTGGCCAAAGTGCGTGAATTTTGGGTGACGGACAGCCAGTGACGTGCGGAAGAAAATATTGGTGAACCAGGTATACAGGGTGCTGCGAAATATAGTGACCGGAAATATCTTTGAAACGGCTGGTGCTATCAAAAAATTTTATAGGACGAAAGTTGAAGGGCTCTGGAAGTTAGATAGGATAGGCATATCAACTACAGAGAAATGGACCCGCTAGACCCCCAAGCGGGGCAAAAACGGAAAAATGAAGAAGCTATGTTAGAAGACAAACTGCGTGCACAAATGGAAGAGGCGGAAAAATATGGAGCCATAAGGAAGAGTGGTGGGCTGCAAAGAACGCCACCCAGGAGGTCAGTAGCACAGGGTCTGTTTGTAGGGGACTCACCATTGGGTGAGCAAAGGGCGGCAAAAAAGGCGAGGGGCGCAATGATGAAAATCAGGGCAGAGGTGGGCAAAACCATCTCGTCTGGAATCGGGCAGGTGATGTCTAGTGTAGTCGATGCAGCAATGGGAAGGGTAGATGAGGTACTAAACAAGTCCTTCAAGGAAATGGAGACTGAAATCAGGAGGAAGGGGAATTCGGGAAGTGAAGAGGAGCCATTTATGACGCCAGGGGCAGTACGAGCGACTGAAGACATTGAGGACACGGCGACCGAGAAGGAGCAAACGGAAGGGGGTTACACTGGTGATGAGGAGAACGAACAGCCCCAGGAAAAAACCTGGGTATCGGATTACGCAGGAGCGGTCTCCAACCTGGAGGCAAAAAAAGAGGGAACTAGGAGCAAATTGGACAGGTTCATTGCGGCCATTAGGGATAGTGTCGAGGTGGTCAATTCGGCCACCGGTGTTTTTAAGTCGGGGAAGATCTCTTTTAACACACAGAATGTAATGCAGGTTAAGAAAGCAATGGGGGACATAATGGGGGAGGTTCTGGAGCTAGTAAGGGAGTATGGCAGGATGGAGGCGAGGTTGGAGGGAGAGGTAGAGAAAGTAGAATTAATGGGGAAATTAATGGAAAGTAAACTTAAGGGAAGGGCGAGCGACAGAGAAACGAGGAGGTCAGAGCAGAAAGGGGTTAGCAGAGCGGAGAAGAGTGCGAGATTGGAACCAAGGGAGACAGGGGCGACAACGGTCACGGAGGTAACAACGGAAACGGAGTGGGAGGAGGTTAGGGAAAGGAGGAAGAAAAGGCCAAAAACATACGCGGACATAGCCAAGATACAGGAAAAAAGGACGGTTGCACAGGTAGCTACAGTGAGTAGGGTTAGGGAGCCTTGGAGGTCACCTGAACACAAAACAGAGGGGTCCAAATACGAGCTTGTTGTAATGCCGAAGGTCATTAATGAAAATGAGAAAGGGAAACTAATGAAAACAACTAAGGACATTCTGTTGGAAAGGGGATTGAAAGAGTTGAGGGCATTCAAACCAACTAGAGGAGGGGCGGTAGTCATCGAGGCTCGTACAGATGAGCAGATTACTCTTGTCAAGGAGGCGTTAAGGGGCAGGGAGGACATAAAGATTAGGGACACTGGAGCAATTAGACCCACGGTGGCCATTGGTGGGGTTGAAAAGGGAAAATCGGATGGTGAACTGATCGAGGACCTGATTAGGGAAAATGGTTGGTTGGAAGGGAAGGGGGGACTCATGAAGGTAGTCGGTAGGCGACCCTGTAGGTCGGAGTACCGTGAAAATGTCTTTCTGGAGGTCGAGTCTGCCGTTTTTAGAGAATTTATGGAACGAGGAAAGGTGAATCTAGACCTAATGGTCAAGTATGTGTGGGAGCATCTTGAACCGTCAATCTGTTTCAGATGCTCCAGGTATGGCCATGTGCTTCGATATTGTAAGGAAAAGTCCGTATGTTATAAGTGTAGCGGACCGCACGAGGGACAGAGATGTGATGAAAGGACGGAGTTGGACTGTCCCAACTGTAGGAGGCTGGGAGTGGCTAGGGAGGAGAGACATCACTCTGCGAGAGAAAGAGAGTGCCCAGCGTATAGGGTTAAAATGGATGAAATGAGGAGAAGAATTGATTATGGTTAGGGGGAGGGTTAAAATTCAGTGGAACGCTGGGAGAGGTAGGGAAGCATGCGAGGCGATGAAAGAGAGGGTGAAGGAATGGAGAGTGGACGTAGTGTTGATTCAAGAACCGTATAACAGGATGACTGAATGGACTGGGTACGAAAGATTTGGAAGAGAGGGAGCGAAAGCGCAAGTATGGGTGAGGCAAGGATTGGACGCAGTGGAAGTAGAAAGCATGAGGAAAGAAACAATGAGCGCAGTGAGGTTGGGAGAGGGAGAGAATGGAGTAACGTTAGTTAGTGTGTATGATGAACCGGGAGGGAGAGTGAACAGACGCATAGATGAGGCGAGTGAGAGTATTGACAGGATAAAGGGAAGACTGATTTTAGGGGGGGGACGTAAATGCAAAGAATGAGCTGTGGGGGGGGGGAAATCACCGATGAGAGAGGGGAGGAACTGCTTATATGGATGATTGAGCGTGGAATGGATGTGGCGAATAAATGCGACAGCGTGGCAACTTTCGCGAGTACAAGAGGGGAGAGTTGGGTCGATGTGAGCATAAGGAGAGGTGTGGAAGTGTTGAACTGGAGAGTTAGTGAGGAGGAAAGTTTGAGTGATCACCGGTTCGTGCTGTACGAGGTTGAGAGAGAGAAAGGGAAGAAAGTGGACAAATGGGTACAGGATTTCGAGAGAACTGACTGGCAGATGCTGATAGCAAGAATTGGGGAATTCCAGGATTTGGCCCTGGACTCCCCCAATGATATTGAAATTGCTGCGACAAAATTTCAAGAACATTGCGCCAGGGTTTGTAAGGAATGTATCAGGAGAAAGAAAGAAAGCGGATGGGACAGAAATGAATGGTGGGATGATGAGCTTAACGAATGTAAGAGGAGAGTGAAAAGGGTGAGAAAGGAATATCAGATGGAAAGGGAAGAGCATGAGAGGGAAAGGAAGAGGAGGGAATTTATGAATGAGCGGCGTTCCTACAAGGTGTTAATCAAGAAGAAGAGGGTAGAGGCATTGAGACGGGATATTGATCAGCTGACGGAGTCCAACAGTTGGGAAACGGTATGGAAACTGATCAACAAAATGAAGATAAAGGAAGGGAGGCGAGGGGTTTTGGATGAAATGGGGAGGGATACTGAGGACAGTTTGCAGGCAAACAGAGTGTTGGTATCACAATACCACCCGGAGCTCACCGCCGAGGAAGCAACGGCTCTTAAAGAATATAGCAGGGATAGGATAGTCTACTACGGAGGGGAAGATAGGGGGAGGCCAATGGTGGAGGACAGAGTGAAAAGGAGTGAGATCGAAAGGGTAATTGGTGAGCTGAAGAAGGGGAAGGCGAACGGGGATGACAGGATACCGAATGAAGCAATGCGGTACATATGGAGAGCGAAAGGGGAATGGATGACTAGATTATACGGGGAATGTTGGGACAAAGGATATTTCCCGAAGGTATGGAAAGTTGGAAGAATTAGTTGGATTCCCAAACCAAAGGGGGGCTTTAGGCCAATTAGTTTACTGCCCACCCTAGGGAAAGTATTAGACAGGCTGGTCAATGAGAGAGTGAGAATGTGGGGAGAGATTGGGAACATGTGGAGTGATGAGCAGTACGGATTTAGGAGTGGAAGGAGCACGGTAGAGGCGATTGGAAGATTGGTAGAGGAGATTGGAAGGAGGAAGGAAGAAGGGTTACATACCATGGTAGTAACGTTAGACTTGAAAAATGCATTCAACTTGGCGTGGCCGATAGCACTTGATAAGGAAATGGGGAGAATGGGAATGCCGTTAAGTATGAGAGAGGTGTGTTGGAGCTTTATGAGTGGAAGGTATGTAAGGAGTGGGGAGGCAGAGGTGGCGGTCGACAGGGGATGCCCGCAAGGGTCGAGCCTCGGCCCCACACTCTGGCTGGTTTGTATGGAGGGGTGGCTCAGGCGTATGAAGGAACTAGGAAGAGAGGAGGGTGTGTATGGGCAGGCGTTTGCCGATGATCAGGTGGTACTGGTCAGCGGCAAATCAGTGAAGGAGGTCGAACGAAAGTGGGAAATGGTGTGGGAAAGATGCAAGGATTGGGAAAAAGAGGTTAATGGGAAATATAATATGGGGAAAACTGAGTGTATGTTTGTCGAGGCGAGAGGAAAAATTAGGGGACCAGTGGTAAGAGTGGGGGAGGAGAGGGTGCAAGTGAGGGAGTACGTGGATTATTCGGGGATCAGGATGGACGGGAAGTTGAACTATATAGAGCATATGAAGAAAGTGAGAGTGAAAGCGGGGCGAATGGCGGCTAAGTTAGGGATGTATGCAAGGAACAAGGGAAGAATGGATAGGGACAAGGCAAGAATGATTTATGATCTGGTGATTGTACCGGCAGTTATGTATGGAGTTGAAGTATGGGGAAAGAGAGCAAGGGATTCGAGAGTGAAGAGGCAACTGATGGCGATTGAAAGAATGTTTCAGGTATTGATTGCGAGAACGTATCGGACAGTGGCGACTGAAGCATTGCAGGCTATAAATGGGACGATACCGTTGGATATATGGGCGTGGGAGAGGCAAGGTGCATGGAGAAGGATAAATGAAGAAAAAGACGAGTGGGGAGTAAAGGAACGGGACCGTAGATGGATGGACGAGTGGAGAGTGTATGAGGAAGACAAGAGAAGAGCGGATGTGATGATCTATGTGGATGCGCGCGTGTTAAATGATGAATGTGGGGTGGGGTGGTGCGTAAGGAACAGAGGGGAATGGAGCATAGGGGGGGTGAAGCTAAGGACTGATGGGGGGGGATCCACAGACGGCGAGATAAGAGCGATCGAGTGGGGACTCAGGAGATGGGGAGATGTGGGCGTACAAGGCGAACGTTGCACAATTTACTCCGACTCGAAAATGGCAATACAGGCTATAACCTCCAGAAAGACAAATCACAAATGGATAAATAATCTTCAACTAACTATGGTGGAGTACTGGAGACAGGGTAAAGGGGTTAGAGTGGAATGGATGGGGAGACTGAATGATGGAGTGAGGATGGCGGACGGGATGGCGAGAATGATGAGAGAAAGGGCGGAGGCACTGATGGAGGGGAATGGCAGGATGATGAATACTAAGGGAATATGGAAGGAGAGTAAAAGGCGAATGATAGATGAATGGCAGAGAAGATGGGAGGAGAGCACGAAAGGGAGGAGTACGTATGAATGGTGTAAGGAAGTAGGGGTTGATCGTCTTGATGTAATATTTAAGGGGATGCAGTTGCTGACGGGGCATGGAAACATGAGGGGGTATCTAGCGAGGTTCAAGAGAATTGAGGGGGAGGGAATGTGTGTCTGTGGGGAGGGAATTGAAGACGTGGAGCATGTTAGGAGAGTGTGCATGAAGGATGAGAGAAGGAGAGCGAGAGGAAGGGTAAGTGAAGGTTTGCGAGGGGGCGTGATGAGATTGAGGGTTAATGGGAGGGCGAACGAGGAGTGCGTTAGGTGGTTAGAGAGTTGGGCGGGTGAAGCCCTTCAGTCGGAAGACGAGGGCTGAATTGACCACGTAGACACTTGACTAGTGGAATACTTAGGTTAAGATCACTAATGTAAAATTGTAAAATGCTGATAAATAAAAATATATGTATAGTCATAAGGAAAAAGATGGTCTTCTTTCCCCGCTACCGGTAGCCGCGGTGCCCAACCTTTAGGGGGGACGGCACAACGGCTGCTTTGGAGCGTGGAGTTGGTAGGGGTTTCCTTGATTGTGGTTTCTCTAAATAGTGTGTGGGTAAGCGGCCAAAGCCTCACGGCGGGTGGCGTAACTGTCTAGTTCATGTAGCATTGAGTCGGGCAATTTTATCTCTCGCTAATGGGGAAACAAATAAACGATAACCAACATCAGTGTTGATACTTGTCGCGACTTCATCGGCCAGCCTTTGCACATGTTGTTTTGAGATCAAGACTTGAGGTATGGCTTCGCCTTGAACTACAAGTCGCAATGGAAAGTCCCGTTCGGTGTATATTACATTTTTGTATATCGGCTCAAATTGCAACTCTTCTTCGTTGGTTTTTGTATTTACAGAGTCGGTCGACGACGACCAAGTAGTGGTAGTATTTGTATTTCCTTGTTTATTGCGCCGCCACACTAGATAATAATATACTCCCAACAACAAAATGGCAAACAAGAAGAGTAAAATAAGACCTGTCCTAATTTCAAATGAACACGCCGACGCTGACGAACTCGGTGGGGATAAAGCGGAAGAATCCATATGTAAACACGGTTGATATCATCAAACGCTTTAAACAGAGCAATGATTTTTACGATCGTGTATTTTTCATCATCCTCGAGTCGTTATTTCGCAACAAAATCGGTCTCAAAAACAAAGCAGAAGGGATATACAATGTCGTCGAGCCACTTTTATATGGTTTAAATCGCACGCGCACGCAAAATTGTTACGTCATTACCAAAAAAACTGATGATGTCGTGGAGGACACAGCAACAACTACGCCGTTAATGGACTTTTCTTTTGCAACGGATATAACCAATAACATGTTATATGTGCGTCGTATGGCCCTTGAAAACTTAGCTAAACAGCACTGTTATTATTACGATCTTGCATCTTATTATTCACGTTTCTTAAATACTTTACAACGGAGCGAACCGACGCACCGTCTACGCAGCCCGGATTTGCAAGTGATGATCGACAAAATAAATTCGATCAATGAAAACATGCAACAGTTGTGGCCACAATTACAACAAATGTATGCAGGTCAGCATATTATTTTACATCGCGACTATCACGGTTCAGTAAATGCAATCCCAGACAAATATAGTGAAATTTCGTTCTTATCGTTGTTTTCCTAAGACGACAGCTCTAAAAGTAATTGATTATAATTCATGTGTTTGAGCGAATTCCGCGTAATATTAAAAAGAATAAAATTCCGATACCAATAATGGTTTATCGTGTATAAATAAACGCCTGTTAACAAACAAACGCCAACACCAAAAATGGTATGAAGATGAGTAGTTAGCGCAGAACCATTGTACCACTTTGTGTTGTGCGGAAATCCCGCCTCTAGCATACTGTTGTGATGTGCTAAATTCCTTTTGTAGTATTAGCAAGGGTTACCTTACCTACCTTGTCCTTACTGTAAACCAGAGATTAATATCATGAATGTAAGATTTGATCAATGTAAGATTTGTCTTGGAGCTGCTCGAGAATAAATGTTTGCATGGTGAAATCTGACGCCGTGATGCCCCTAATCAATCTCTGCAGATGTGGCCGGGTCATAATCGATTGTGGTATTGCAAAGTCCAATATAAAATTGTTGATAAGATGCGCTGCTATATATCCACATCGTGCATTATATTTGCGAGCATCCGGCTGCTTATCGCCGTACCGTTTATGATAACCTAATAGTAAGTTCAAGTACAACGTGTTCTGTAATTTTTCATGCGATTGCGCCAATGCTTGATGTATATTTTCTTGCAGCAATGATGAAAAGATCGAGTGCCAATACGACGCATTAATTTTTTTCTGAATCGTGCTCATCGCTTGTTCGTGGCAGCGCTCAATAAACTCATAGACACATTCCCATATGATCGTAAAAACTCTATTGATGATTTTAATATTGTCGTTTGTCCCACGAATAACGCGTAGGCTCGTCGCTACTTTGTCGTCGATGCTATAATTTTTACGATATAAACGCGCTTCACAAAAAAACACGATGTCGTCGTGTACTTTTTCAATGACGGGGATCTCTTCATCCCGACGCTCGACATTCTGTTGCCAATCGTAGGTGATATCGTCCATCTTTAAATGTACTTAATAAGTAGTGAAAAAAATCATACTACCACTCGACAATTCACAAGTCTGTCTCTTTTCTGATTTCACAGTCTGAAAGCACGGTTTTACTACGATGAATCAAGAACAAGTTCAACAACAGAGTAGAACAAATTTAGCGGGTAACGTGGGGTCTTCGCTATCAGCAAATTTGAATTCAGTTTTATCGGGGAACGGGGCGGACGGCACTGCGGAATGCTCGGCTCTTACGTCCACTATAGTATACATTGACCGTCAATGTCGGGGCTCGCAGGTTGTTTACAATTTGTCCCCGCGGTGTTTCTGCGACAGCGACATGTGTAGTAGCGGCAGTCCTCAACAAACTGAAAAGGTGCAAAATACGATCATCGGGGCGTATTGTGATGCTCACAACGCTAGATTGCTTAATATCGATCACGTCATTTATTCGGGAAATGAAATTTCTCTGGTCCCTGTTGCGGTGACTCCCGTACCATCGCCACAACAAAAAGGTGCTGGAGTTTTGTTATCAGTGTCGCCAATAAATGCATCGTTGTCATATTTTCAATCGCACCTTGATCTACACGATCAATCGTGCCCCGAGGAATATATGCGTTGGCTAAAATTGTGCGTCTACGCTGTGACGAGCATTAATAATCGAGATAACGATCCTGGTATGCCCGCAGCTGTTGAATGGTTTCTCACGTGGTGCCGTAGCTTTTCCGCGGTGGATCAAAACCTTCGTCAGACACGACTCAACGATGCCGTTCAAATGAGTTTCGACGTTGAGTATTTAAAGAACAACGCATCGAATGAGTTTTTACAAGAACTCGTCAACAAACACACCTCCCTCACTACCGATGACGGTTTAAAGATTCTCACCGTACCTCTACTACAACTGCCACTGCACGATATGCTCATGGTGCTGACATATTTGCCGTATATTACTATCACCAGTTATAATGAAAAATCAAAAACTGACAATGCCTTGGGACGCATGCCTAATGTGAAAATTCATAATGGCATCTATCACGGAACGGGTTTTTTCATACCACACGGCAGTCGTATGGTTAAAGCAAAGAAGCTCTACAATGCTAATATTACTAAAGAGGTGCGCGATATGATGGAAGGGCGACTAACTGTGCATGCTATCACGCCGTTAATAATTCCGCGTAGTACCGATAATACAGCCTTGACAATTTGGCCGAAAAAGAATACCTACTTTTGTGACACTAAAAATACGGTTCTCAACCAACTATTGAATCAAGATCGCAGTTTCCATTCTTGTTAAAACAAGTATAGAATGCATACTAAAAAAATTGCGCTAAAATAGAAATAAATAATTTTGCGGTAAAACCAATCGCACATCTTGCAACTATAAAATATAGGATTTTGAAAATTGCAAACGGGAATAAAAAAAAATTGACATCAACAATTGATTTATTTTTTACATCACATACATTAAACAGACACATTACAATTTTTTATTCGTTTAACTCTCTGCTTCCAACATTGTGCGAAAAAAGATCCGATAATGCTTTGATGAAGGCGGTCGTCTTGGTGTCGATGCCGATGCCGTTCCCGTCATCATGCTAATGTCAGTGAGAAATTTATGAACAAAGGCCATAAATTCAGGGTAATTACAATTAGTCACATATGAACCTATAGACAAGTCGTATTGTTCCTTCTTTTTTTGTAGATCTTTGGAGTTTGTGTAGTTTTTTTTGCCAACGTGAACATGCTCAGAACTTTAACCAAATATTTGTAGTAACCCACCCAGGGCATTTTGACGGCATGAAACGCTGTAGCTTCATATTTTAATCGGCGCTTCATCTTGCAAATAGAGTCTGAAGTTGCCGCAGACTTTCTAAATACCAAATTAATAGTACCATTAGGATCTAAGCCCGGTAGCAGCACTTGATCGTCGCCGTCCGACGCTGTGTGTAAAGGTGTCTCCTCCACCTCCAAGTCAAAAATATCACTTGGAACTCCATCCCGTTCCGGAAAGCTCAAGACATCATCAATATATAATACGAAGATCGAATAGGACCAATTTTGTTTACAATGAGTCCAAGTTAATTGAAAATATTCTTTACTGATCCATCCTTTGCCATCCGGCACGCGATTGGTTTCTTCATAAAATTCACGGAGAGCACATAAAAATAACGGTTCGTTGCGTTTACAGGAACCACGTGGAATTTGAAGTTTTTCCCAAAATGGGCGTTTTCGTCGCAACGAATCAAAAGGCTGAGCCGTCAAAGGGTTGAACTCGTAGGGTTTTCGTCGCGCCATCAAATAAACATGGTATTCGCGATCAATGACTAATAATCCCGCTCGATTGCTGTTCGTTACAGCTGGTACAGCTGTAAATGTCGGCAGAAATTTCATCCCCGCTGCGATTCTGTACATGCTGTCCTCGATTGCTAGTGTTTTGATGTAAACACACGTTATCTAGTGGAAAGGCAGAATTGGTCAGCTTATTTATTTTCTCTGAATCCGTTACATGCACGAATGGATCGACGACGCTGACGCTTGATTTAGCAATAGCTGTGTGTTTTTTACGTGTAGCTGTAGGGCGACGCAGTTGTTTTGGTGTTTTTATTGTTTTTTTCACAACGGCTGCTTTTTTGTTTTTTTCAACCCTCGGCTGCTGAGAAATTGCGCGCGGCTCACTAGAAGCTGGTGTGTTATTGGTGGCTAGTAAAGTGTGTTCGTAGTCCCCGATTTCTTGATTTTGATCTTGTTCCGTAAGAGTTGCTAGGCCAGTGACTTGCAGGTTATGGTTATCTGTTGTATTATTGGCTTGACAATTACCTTGTGTTTTACTTTGAAGCAAAACAGCCATTTGCTGCACACAATACGCAAGGGACGCACAATTTTTTTCACACTCGTCAATGAATATACGGAGTGTAACAGGAAAATGTGCCATGACCTCAAAGTTGGGTATGCTAGTTTCTAGCACAAGCGTTGGAGCGATACTGACCTGAGGCACTCACGTTGAAGCTCGTCATCGAATTTTTTTATCCCCTCCCTCCCTTCAAGCAAGCAAATTTTTTGACACCCAAGAAGGGTAAATGCTTAATGGGGCTAACAGTACAGTGTGCACAAAAAAAGCATTCCATGCCTGTGGTGCGTGTAGGCTGCGTGTAAATCCCATTTGTTTTTCGCAACTACAACGAAAACAAAGTCCGGGTCAAAGGCCAAGATGATATATTATATTTAGATGAAATACGACAACAATAATAACAACCCTATCCACAAGCAGAAATGTACCAAAAAATATTCAATTTTTATACCCAATAAACGCGAGATACTTTTAAAACAGACACGACAAACACAATCACATTGCCATGTTTCTTATCGACAGTACATTTCTCGGTGTATCGTACATTTGTATAATTTGGTGGTTTGCCTTATAAAATATTGTTCTCGAGCCTGTTACCATTATTATGAAGTGTATTTTCATTCTTTCGATATCCTTTCTCTAAGCTAAGCTAATAATGGGCTCTGCAGCAGCTTTCCACGAGTTGGAACGCAACACAGCTCTTGCTCTTTTACTTAAAATTGATCAGAAATTACAATTCATTTGTGGAGACCAGGTCGATACTACTGAACCACCAGAATAAGATGGAACACCAGTGCCGATTCTATCACGCATTATCACCTCACTCGCCACGATGAAAGCTCTGCTTCAAGAGATAGCAAAACAAACCACGCTGCTAAGGGACGAGACAGAAAAATACCATCAACTAATCGAATCAAATAATGAGGCGCAGATTGCAAGAGATGCTAATCTACTTGAAGATCTCCGAGAAAATCTGAAGATAACCAAGGTAATTCGTGGTTCTGTCACCGACGAATTGTCAGTCAGAGGCAAGCATGTGTAATTACTACAACGTTATCATTACATTTATTTATGTTTTTGCGATAATCACCTAATATAATAAACAATAAAAAATTATTTTGTTTTTACTTACTTTTTATGACTAAAGATAAGCAGACGTTATTGTCATGCAACGTCCGATAAGTAGGCTCAGAGTGTTAAAATATAAAGCAAAAAAAAATGCACAAGAAAATTTATACTTACAATACATTACTAAAAAGAAAACAGCAACGTCTGCTCCAAGAAAATTATGACAAACATAATATCAGTTTATATTTTCATTTTCGGCAGTTTAATGAGTGTGTCGATGAAAGAGCTACTGAGCTAGACGCAAAACACGATGACGGCAAGCTTCTTATGCGGCAAGTGGCTACAGACGATATCGAACGATGTTACGATATTGTTCGTAGCTTGTTTAAAAAAAGCGTGGCGGAGTATGAGACTGAAATACAAAAACAAACACTATCTGTAACGTCGTCTAGCCCGCTTCTTGTAACGTGTCCTTTCTTGGCAACGAGTTGTAACGACGACGCCGACGCCGACGTTGTTGTCGACCACAATGATTTGCCAACCGCTCATTTTAAACATAATGGCGCTATAGGTGCAACTGCAACTAACGCTCCTGGCTATGAAAGTTTGTATTTAGAGCTAAATCGTCATTGCAGCCTGGGTGTGACGTATTCTGTTTATATTAGAAACAAAAATTCAACGACAGAGGACGGACGGGAGCGTGCAAATACACCGATAGAGATATTAGCGTATACCTTGTTTTATGCTATTTCATTTGCGTTGCACATGGAGGCGCTTCAGACAATGGGGGAAATAATCACGGATACACCACAAATTTTGGATTTTTTCTTGGATATGAGATATCAATCATACGGACACCTTCTCATACGCAAATGGTGTTTTATATCCTCTTTAATGCCCAGCGATGTTCATTTTTACGAAAAATGTAGGAGAAGTGTGAATCGGACAAATAGTTAGTTAGTTACTACTATTGAATGATAAATCCAGGTGAGATTGTTTTTATGTAATCTGTTGCTTGTGGTACACTGCGAATAGGATTAAAATCGGACTCATCGACATAAGAGAGAAAATTAGCCATTCCCGTGTAGTTATGGACGTTTTGATCTTGCGATAAATTGTGGATTCCGTTCTGGTCGACTACCGATGCTTTATTTTTTTTCGACTGGCACATTTCTGGCGCATAAGTGCTAAAGCTTAACCGCAACGAAGGAAGGATGCCTTTGAGGATTTTTGATGGATCGTTTCCGAGATTACTCTTGGTGTGAAAAGCATAATATTCGGCGAGTGCTCGTTCAATTATATTGTAACAAGTCAATATAATCATCATATTTGGCGAATTGAGATGGATTTGAAACAATTGTTTCAGTTCGTGAAATTGGTCGGTGTAGATTTTTTGTTGATCGCTAACAGATTGTTCGTAGCCAGAAGAAGGAGAGGACGATTGTAAGAAATATAGAGAGTCACGAAGTAGAGGCTCACCGGAGCCGGTCGTTCGTCTGGGCGATCGGCGTGTATTGTTATCAGCATCATACTCGCTAGCCATGCTTGAGGTAGAAAAATGCGTAGCAGGAAAAGCGTTGCTGTCGCACACATGAATGCCTATGTCGTCATTGAAAGATACACCAAATGATGTAGACGTTTTAGAGGCGTCGGCTATGGCAAGACGAGCGCTCGGTTCAGGAGTAGCACGACTGTTGGAAAATAGAATTTTTTCAAACGCTACATTCAACGCGTAACGTCTTTCATTCGTCGAGGTCATTTTAATATGACCCATATCGACGCATAAAATGTCGTGTTGTTGTGTTAAATATAAAGTGACTATACTACTCATTATTTGATCCATGAATCGCGAATTGTTGATTACCAAAATGGTTGCCGTCGACGCTATACTATCCAGTATTGCAATCGGCAAATGTCGTACCAATATATTGCCGTCGTCGATATCTGTGTAAACGCAGAGTCCTTTATGATAACATGACAATTCTTTGACGATGTATGTTGTGATAGTGGACGATAACGTGCGCTTGAGGTGCTCGTACAGTTGCATAGAACTAAGGGAAAAGGCATAACGCCACAATTCGAGGTGAGTTTCCATGGAACTAACTAAAGATCCAGTAGTCGCGGTGCGATCATTTTGCGCGAACAGAGCTCGCAGTAGCCAACATAAACGTTTGTAATTGATATTCAACTTGTGACCGTCTCCTTGTAAAAATCTTACATGAGCAGTCCTCGCCCGTTGCTGATCCCTTTCGCTTTCTGTTTCTTTGGAGACCGAGGTTGGTCGTGTAGCTGATGACGGCATCATAGAAAATTTAAAGCCTTACTTTTAACCTTCTGTTTAGTAAAATAGTAAGTTTTATAAGTTTTTTTATAAAAAGAATCTTGCAAATATGCAATTGATATTTTTTATTCCCGGTCTTTATGGGACAGAGTTGTGGTATCAAAAACAAAAGCGATTTGGGAAGAAGAACGTTCGGTATTATCCGCCGTCGTGGTTTAATTTTCTGTTGCGCAAAAAGAAATTGGCAAAGGAGTTGAACCGACATGTGTTGCACCAACAAAACAACCAAGAGCACGATGTGACGGCGGGGAAAAATCTTGTATATTATGCTGGGAGTGTCCTGAAAAGCTACGGTGGGCAATCTATTTATGCTCGTTTTCTACGCAAATTGAAGGAAACGCCACAAAGTAAAGTCCTATGTTTTGGCTACGATTGGCGCGACCCTTTGCCACTTATTGTGGAAGAATTATACAATTTTGTGGAAGTGTATGCGGGCAGTGAAGAGTTGAAAAGTTGTCAAATTTCCTTTGTCGGTCATTCGCTGGGTGGTTCTGTAGTGCGAATGTTAATAGAGCGACATCCCATATTTATTGATCGATATGGAAGCCGCATCACCACATGCGTTTTCTGTGCTACTCCCTTTTTTGGGCAACGCAATTTATTTTATCGTCTCTGTCGTGCCGAATATGACAATATTGTGGACGGTGAGGACACACTCTTCGCAGAGCATATCTTTTTTACACCCCGACAACTGCGCGACCTGTTGCATTGTTATCGCGAAAATTTTGTGCCTCTGTTGCGACACGACGAGTTGCCTCAGCCAATCGAAAAACACTATGAATACATGAGCAAGTGCTTGAATTTACCCGTTGAGCAGATTATTTACTACCATAAACAATATATCGAACCGTTAAAGAGTATTAATAAACCCGATCACATAAAATATATTATCGCGTATAACTTAAGGTCCGATAAGCAAACAAAACACCCAAACATACCACGTGATTTTAGCAACGATGGTGTTGTAACGACGAGACTGGTAGATCAAGAGCTTTTTAATACCCTCTATAACTGCATTCAAATACGTTTGTTTACGAAAATCCCGCATTCTTTGATCCTGAACGATAAAAAGTTAAGTACACTAATCTGCGATAAACTAGACCCAACTCTGCCCGATGAAAGTATTATTGGATAATCCATATGCTTTGCAATTGGACGAAGCTGGCAAAATACAGTGTCAGTATGTTGATTCAGATAGTCACATCAAAAGATTTTGGGAAGGTCTAAAATCAAAAATGTCGTTCGGCATAACAAATGGTCCATATGATTCTATTATCATAAATGCTAATATGATGATGACAGAGGAGTATATAAATAATTTTGTTAAACCGATAACAAATAATATGATACAATCGGAGAGAGCGTGTATTATAGGCGTGTGCCGCACACAAGGCTTGGGCTTGCCGGCTGCCTCGGCAACAACGGTGGACAAAACGATGCCGGCCAACACGGAAACACATATGCGCCAAACGCGACGTATGACGTCTTCCGGCGGTGTGCTTGGGGGATTGTCATCGTGTCTACCAACAAAACGCTTTAAGCCGAGCCTACCCAGTTTTTTTCCACCGCCACTGACAACCACGCCTGTTATCGAGAGTTCTTCTTCTCAACAGGAAATTCCATTGTCGCGAGAGCGGCAAGAACCTCCTGTCAACATCAAACAAGACAGCCGCGCGGCAGCGTCAACGAGCAGTGGTTTGTCAGCTAGCGAGTACGTTTTACTCGATTTAAGTAAAATATTTTCGACACGATTAACCACCTTGGACGATGCAACAGTACGAGTACGAGACGCAATTAATACAAACCCAAACTTAGTGATGAGTCTTGTCGAAGACCCCGCTCTTCATCCTGCCACTCGAACGTTCCTTAGAAGTCAAATGGACGAATTCATTTCCGAGTCTTCGTAAACATCGCTAGTCGTCTTTGCCGTCGAGAATTTGAAACAAAAAGATAAGTCATGGATTGCCCAGTAAATAATTTCTTTCATGACAGTACAGAAAAGTGCAAAATTGTCGTTGAAGACAAATTAAATCAAGCATTTCATGTATTCAATGGCATAAAGTGCTCGATAACCAGTGTAGGTAAACCGATAGCTCAGCATCTTCTGTCATCGACTGCGCGACAAAAGATAAAAGTATTTATGCCTATGAATTCTTTACACGCGGAAGTCCACACGGGACCGTTTAATACCATTCAATTAGTGGACCTGGATAATCGACCGACCTCACCGGTAGCCGATAAAGTGGAGAACAGACGAACCAGTGGAAATAAAAAATATTTATTTTTAGAGGAATACTTGAACAAATCGAATTTCGCTTTGTTTTTGTGCAATCATTTGAAACTTTACATGCAGTTGCACGAATTGCTTCAATCAATACCTGATCCGAATGTGAAGTGGTGTTTTATGCGAGTCAAAAATTTTTTCGATATATACATGATTTTAAACGATGCAGCTGAATATTCTATTCAGTTCTTTCGTCCGGTAGCGTATTTATCAAATATGCATGACATTGGTAGAGACTGGCGTGATGCAATTATTAAACTGTTACACATGCTTACGCCGCCGGCGACGACCGAAAAATCTCGCAAAAATTTGACGATGCGAAATTCGCCATATTCTACTGGCACAACGCGGAATCGATATGCGCGCGAATCACGAGTGACAGGCAAATCATCCCGTCAAAATATAAAAACATGCAACATCAAAAATTTTCTCTTTCGTTCCGTCAAACATCTACGCTGCAACGAACGCGTTCGCCGCAAAGGAAAAAAAAACAAATCCCAGCAATTACAAAACGACGAACGCAACGATGATTGGTTTGAAGAGGAGCAGATTTGTTCCCATTTACAGGAATACCATAAAAACAGTGATGTATTGCGCACGCTAAAAACGCAGTTAGTCGATTTAGAGCGAAGTTATGCGATTCCGCATTCGCCAACACGACGTGACCAGCCCTTTCTGTGTCATCGTGTCCTAAAATATTTACAAACACAAATTGGCGAACAAGAGCTATGCAATCTTTTAGGTTTTTCGTGCCGGTTACGCGAGCAAGATGCCGCACAGACGTTCGGTTCGATATATGATCGCAAAGATTTGTTGCATGCTACTTTGTGCTGTCCGGATATATTGATCAATCACAATTATTTGTTGTCAATCTGTGAGCTGTTGTGTCCAGAACTGGAAGACACCGTTTTCCGAATTCTCCAAAAAGTGTCCTTTTGATTTGGGCAAATAATTTCAACAACTGCGTATTTCAACAACTACAAATTTCGTTTGCAAGCCAAAATGCGCGTGCCCAACACCCCGTCATTCAGCAATTTTTTTTTTGTACATCTGCCACCACCACCACTATTGTCAACACTTCTCTCGTCGTTGGGTGTGACGTGATGTGCGTTTCCCAAGAGTTGCAGCATGTTTTCCTGGACATGCGCAAATGCCACTGCATTCTGTAAAATGTAGGTGTCATTTAATTTTGGAAAGTGTAGCCCGAGAAAATAGAAAAAGGTAGGCCTCAACGATAGCCACAGATGGGAAATTCGATTGTAACCGAGGATAGTGGGCAATGCGTCATACTCTTTTTTTGCTTCATGGTACAATTTAAAGTCGTTGCATAACGTTTGAACACCTTGAATACTCATACTATCTCCGCCACATGTGGATTGTAAAAATACGCAGATGTGATCGATCTCCTTAAAATAATGCTCTTCGAGAGACTCGTCGTTATTGGGCAAGAGCGCAGACATATAATTACCCATGGTGTTTTAATAAGTGTTTGCCAACCGTATAGTTATTTTCTTCGGATGCTTATCTTCCACTCACTACCGTACCACTGCTGCTCAACAGCTTAAATGTCTAGGAATCCGCAAGGAAAATAAAAGAAAGTAAATCGTAGTTCCACCCAAGAGCAGGGTCAAAAACACAACCGTCATGTTGGTATGCAGTTTGATAAACGTCAAACACAATACGGCTAATAAAAATAAAGATATAATCGATAATGATATAAAGTATGTTCGTAATTGATCACAGCGCGGTTCAAAGAGGTATGAGTAATACCACGCTTTCCGTTCTTCAGTGGTAGTAGTAGCTTGTTGTTGAGGCAAAAATACGGGACCCGGGGGTCGGTTCTCCGGTGGAATATTACCGTCTTGTCTAAGGGTATCCATGATTTAAATCTATTATACGTATTCAACACTCTAATAATTAATATAAATTGGTAACGCGCTGCTTATCTTTTTTACTTTTAAAGTAAAATAAAAAAAATCACGTGATAGTTCTTACCACAGACGAAACTTGGGCTGTTTTGTGGTTTATTTTTTTACTCTGATGCTGATATCGTGGATGTAGTAGTACGCAAAATTTCTTTGATTGCATCGCCGCTATTTTCAATGGCCGAGCGAATGGTGTTGACAGTGACTTTATGTTTTTTTTCGAGATCCATAAAAATGGGATAGACCGTCTGAACGTTGAACCGAGGAACAGCGTCTAACCGCGCAAAGAAGTCATCAAACAAAGCATATATGTTGGACGCATTTATTGTTTTCAGCCCTGTTTTGGTGTTTTGCAGCGTTTTCAGGGCATACAAGGTAAAATGAGTAGCGTGATGACATAACAAGTTGCGTGTAGGCATACTTTGCAATAGAGCATCCGGCAAGAGAAAAGACGTATGCAGAGTGCCTTGTTTTTTGACGTACCATGGGATATATTTTGTCATAAATACTCGAAGGAACGCCTGTAGCTTTTCGTTGCTACCCGTGTGTTTAGCCTCAAATAAACTTTGACCGCCATCAGTGATAAATTGACGTTTATAATCCGGATTAATAATCATTTGTTTTGCCGAGCTCAGATTGAGCACGGGAAATAATCCCGTAATTTCTGCACGACAGCTGTTCTGCAAAGCCTTAAAAAGATGATAGTGTTCTTTGAGTCGGCAGTGTGTGTATTCCTTAGCCGTAAGCGTATCAATATCCAATACCTTCGTCTGAATACCGCACGACTCATTCATGTTGCAATGTGTAAAATCGTCGTATGGTAAAGAGAGCACTTGTTGAATGCTACTAAAGATTATGTTGCAACACAGATCCTCCTGGGAAATTTCGCCGATGTCGCTGAGAGTACGAATAGACTCGAGTGTACCCAAGGTAAACATCGCAAGCAGATTGGACAAGGTGAATACAATTGCGTAGCCTAGGGTGGGTTTTGGTATGGAAATAAATAACTTGCATAGTGACAGACTGAGAACGTGTAAATGTTGAACATTTGTGGACTTGCTATTCGTCAACAATCTCTCGATCTGTTTCAACTGGTCGTCACACTTTAATTGTGCGCGCAAAGTGGAATTATTTCCAAGAATTACATTTACATAATGAATATGTTGAGTGTATTGCAAATGGTGATTTTTGAATAACCTCATCATGTACAAGGCACATTTGTTCATAGGATTTGTCGCGTCGGTGCAGTGCCGCGCAATGTACCCTTGAATTAATTTGGACAACTCAAAGTTAAATTCTTCCACAGACATTCCCGTTAGCGCATCATTTGTAGTGGTGGGTGGCTGGGCTGGAGGTGAAAGTAAACCTTCTAATAAGAGCAACTGCATGCGTATTAATGTACGAAGCTCGGCAATGGAATCGAATTTGATATCGACGATGACCTTTGGTACAGGCGTCAGCCCTACCGGAGGCTGGTGTGTATTCGTATTGTTAAATCTAAACATACCGGGATAATGGATCGTAATAGGGGCAGACATAATAAAAAATTTGACGATGCAACAAAACGATGAGTCGGTTGAAGCAGCAGCAAAAACACTTTCCACTTCTTACTTCTATTTGGATATTGGTGATTGGAATAGGATAGGAAAAGCAAGAGAAAAATACAAAGTCAGATACAGGTCTTACATATATTTTATTTTTTACAAAAAATGGACCCAAAACGATTTTCTTTGCCAACGTATTTTATGTTCTACTACAAAACCATACTGCCACTGATGAAACACAGTTTCATTCCAATTAAATATGCGGTATGCCTCAGACGGACGCAATGCGCCAAAATTGGCACTAAGTCCATAGGGCTGTAACATCATGCGCGCAACATGACAAACGTAGACCAGCTTGGAATTTAGAAACATACTATCTGAACAAGTCTGGCTATTGTAATAAAAGTCGTTAAGCAAAAACAAAGCAATATTATACTCAATTAATTGTGCGACACAGGCTACTTGGCCTTCAAAGGAGATTTGTCGTTGATGATTAAAAAAAAGCCACAGTGGGCATAAAGTGTGTTCGATAGAAAAAGAGACGGCTGGGGCACACGGCTTCGGCTATCAACATGATCGCTTGTCGAATGTATAAATGTATTTTAAAACAACTTCCAAAGACATATAAATAGTGCGACACATTGCGATCGGTAAATGACTGTTTCTGGCGTCCGTCCATACCGGAGCAGCTTGTTCCTAGCGATGCATTCTGTATATA
>JAUTXW010003595.1:0-60816 GCA_030620095.1 Kuschelorhynchus macadamiae
CAATTAGTAATAAGTATTATTACGAATAGGAACAACCAAGGAAATATTTGAGAAATAGACGAATAAAGTTGACACATTTAACATATTAGGTGTTTACAAAAAAGTTGTCAAAACTATCAACTGTCTTCATTGGGGCAAACGGGAAGGTCTCTATCGACAAGAATTAAGCGACGTTTCATTATAAATAATATAGAAAGATCAGAAATATCCGTTTATTGCACATAGAATAACCATTTTACAGATTTAAGCGACATAAGAGTTTTACGTATTAGAACAACTTGAAATTAATACGTTAATAATAATACTTCAATAACAAACCTCAACTTTCGAAATTTGTAGACAGTTTAATAAAAAACACCTACAAAAATCTACTCGTGAGGAACCGGAACCGTCTAGACTAAATTAGATAATAAAATTATTGTATTCAAATATATAGGCCCAGGACAATTTAGCCTAAGCTTACATTTATAAATCTTTTGAAAAATACCTAAAAATCCGAAATATACTGAGAAATTAATTGAATAAATTGAAACATTAAAAAGTTGATTTATACTGTCAAAATGTTTTACATTTTACATTCACCCGCAGACTCAATCTTATGTCTCAAATGTTTTTAAGGTCTATATTATCGGTTTTTAACAGAGCTTATAAACCGAAGATTTTTACTTCTTGGTAACTTTTTTATTCATTAGGGGACCTCGAGAAGTTTTAACTATTTTGGAGCTTTATGATTTCTCTAAAAATATAACCTAATTTTATCAAAGTTGCTCGTTAAATAATAAAATTCTAATTAAATTTTTTCAATTTACTGTACTGCCCCAAAATTGAGATATGTCTGAAATGTGTTATAATGATGCACTCCATACGTTACTGGATTTTACGGCCTATTCAACCAAATAATTCTATTTCTTGGTATCTTTTCTTGTCTATTAAGGTTGTACAGGGTATCACATTAAGGATGGCCACCGGCCATATCTCGAAAACTACTGGACATACAAATTCAGGGAAAACAATTTATCATCAAAGTGGCCATGACAAAATCTTACGGTTCTTCGTTTAAATATTTGATACTTTTAAAAATGATTACATGCAACTAACCAATAATTAACTATTTATTGCCCAATAATAGTTTATAAATGAGTAAAGAAAAAACAAACAATAATCCAGATTTAATTCATAATATACTAACAAAATTAGCGAATAATATGATTTAAGAAACGTTTGATGTTCATTTGGTCTAACAGATTTCGATGATCTTTTTATAGCGAAATACATTTAGAAATCATACTATGATATGTTTTTTTGTAACAGTGTTTTGCTGATATACAGGTGTTATAGGTATTTGTGATTTTTGTCCAAGAATTGGAGAACTACTGAACATACCAGTTCTCTCTACAGGGTATTTTGAATCCTTGGGCAAAAATCATAAATACTGACAACACTCTGTATATCAGCGAAACGCTGTCGCAAAAAACTTGAATATCTTAGTATGATTTCTGACATATTAGCCTACTATATAAAAAAGAAAGATCATCGAAATCGGTAGAGCGGGTAGAAAAATATCGAACATCAAACTTTTCTTAAATATTACAATATTCGCTAATTTTGTGTTTCTTTCATCAAATGTTTTCTGTAGATAGAGCTTTATAATTAAAAAAAAATCAAGAGGCATTAAATCTGGTGACTTGAGCTGGACTTACATCATTAATTCTTGGCCATTTTTTGCTATAGGTATTATCTAAGTATTCCTTTACGATTCTTGATTTATGTGGAAGAGCACCATCATGCTAAAAATCACATTTCCGTTCGCAGTTGCAATGGAACGTCTTCGATAAATACTGGTAGATCTTCCTGCAGAAGTGCAGGTCACTTCTTTATTCTAGCATACCTTCACAAAAGAAAGACCTAGTTATATATTGGCACACCAAACATTTATAGCAACATGCCCATGATTTTGGATTTCATTAAAGAAAATGTGGCTTTGCTGTAGTAAAATAATGTTCATTTTTACGATTAAAGTTACCGTTGCTTGGAAATCTGCTTTCGTCAGTCCAAAGGATGTGATTGGAAACTGATGGTCTAAGCTCCAATTGCCCTCAAAATTCTTTGCACTGGGCAGGCTCTTTTTTAAATTTAAAGCAACACAGGCGTGCCAAAATCCAGTTTCTAGGATGTTATTCAAAATAATGTAGTACTGCAGCTACTGAGTGATCACCAGTTTTTTTCCTATTCGGGAAGAAAAGGTTTTTTGATTTTGTCACAAGGTTCTTTCCATTTCATTACAAATTTACTTTAATATAACAAACAGGTCTTAAAGGATTTTTTCTCACACTCAACTTACATTAAAAATAAATCTTTTTTTTTCTGTGCGAGTAATCATTCACTGGCCGACAAGATTTTTTCTAACACAAGCCAGCTCATTATTTTCACAATGGAAATACCCTCCCAATAATAAAAAAAATATTCGAAAGCCCTAATACGTACCATTTTTATAGCCTAATTAGAACCTTTTATATTGGCAGGTAAACAATTTTATTGTAAGCATAAAATGGATCCATTTTACAACGGAAAAATGATATCTAGACTGGGTTGTACAACGTTAGACTGTGTATCTATAAGCAAGTGTGCATGTAAAAGACGAGAATGTCGAGACAAACGCGCCGAAGTTGCAAAATTCCTCCTGACAAATTTTGTTATATTTGTGGAAAATTTCTGGTGAAATCACAAGCCAGGCCATTTTCCAAAAATGTAAAAAAGGCTACTTTAAATATTTTGGTGTGTTAATTGGGGATCAAGATAAGCGGTGGGCTTCCCATGTGTACTGTGTTAGTTGTAGTGTATCATTGGTGCAGTGGATGAAGAGAAAGAGAAAAACTATGCCTTTTGCAGTTCCAATGGTATGGCGAGAACCCACCAATCATTCTGACGATTGTTATTTTTGCCTGACAAAGACTGAAGGTTATTCCAAAAAGGGAAAGCACAATATAGAATATCCAAATTTGCAATCTGCCATACGACCTGTTCCTCACAATGCAATTTACCAGTGCCGCTGACAAGCTATTGATTTGGGAGATAATGGAGATAACGCATCATCAGGCAGCTCAGAAGAACAGTGCACCGATCCCACTTTTACCATAGGTCTCAGTTCCGGTGAGCTACATTTGATTGTTCAAAGTGAATTAAATGATTTAGTACGTGATTTGGGGTTATCCAAGCAACAGTTAGAACTTCTAGGTTTCCGTCTTAAGGTATGGAACCTATTGGCCAAAGAAACAAAAATTACGAATTTCAGAAAAAGAAATGCTATGTTGTGAGCGTGTACTAATATAGACAGTTTAATGCAAGATCTTGATATTGAACATTCTCCCCGTGAGTGGCGCTTGTTCATAGACTCGTCTTAATATAGCTTAAAAGCTGTGTTATTGCATAATGGAAATTTAAAACCCTCTATACCAGTTGCCCACTCAGTTGCAATGAAAGGAAATTATAAAAATATGCGCACGATTTTGGACAAAATAAACTACAATAGGTAAATGGCAGATATGTGGGGACTTCAAAGTTATAGCGATTTTAGTGGGACTTCAGGGAGGATTTATAAAATATTGCTGTTTTCTTTGTTTATGGAATAGTCGTGCAATAAATCAGCATTATGTAACAAAAATTTGGCCAGAAAGAAGCGAATTTTAACCTGGATCTCAAAATGTTAAATTTATACCTCTTGTTCATCCCAAAAATGTCCTTTTGCCTTTTCTTCACATTAAACTTAAGACTTTGAGTAAAGATGGTGATGGATTTAAATACCTAAGACAAGTCTTTCCCCAGTTAAGTGATGCCAAATTAAAAGAAGGCATTTTTATTGGGCCACAAATCAAAAAATTGCTGGACGATGTCAATTTTACGGAAAAGCTTACCAGGCAGGAACTCAGAGCATGGAATTCATTTTTTAATGTAGTAAGAGGATTTTTAGGCAACTATATGGATGAAAATTATGATCAATTAGTTAATGAACTCTTAGATGCCTATAAAGCGCTTGGTGCCAGAATGTCACTAACAATTCACTTCCTCCATTCCCTGTCATTTTTTCCTAAAAATTCGGGAGCTGTTAATGACGAGCAGGGTGAAAGGTTGCACCAAGACATCAGAACAATGGAAATTCGGTACCAAGGACGATGGGATCCAGCCATGATGGGTGACTAATGTTGGTTTTTGAAAAGAGAATATAGGACACATCATAAACGGAAAAAAATAAAGTTTAATTAGTGTATTAAGTTAATATTTTTCTCGTTTGCTTTTCTCTTTGATGTATGGTATGTTTAATAGGTGAAAACTGTAAACATAGCCAATAAACAGGGTTAAGAATTTTCTCAAATCATTTTTTCTATATATATTAAGTATCGTAACGTTCGATATGGTTCTACAACTCTAATAAGAAAACCCTACGTGCTACAACTTTTTATTTGTCATTTTCGTATTTCGATAGGTCCATTTTATTAGATTATGCTATTCTTACAACAAAAAATTTTTTTGTCGACCAGTATTATTAAAAATTACAAATTCGAAAATTAGTATCTAAATGAACAAAAGTAAAACTTTCTGACATAAGTTCAGTTTTTTTAATTGCCACAAGGTAGCGCATCCATGGTTTTCAGGGATTTCTAGATTTTTGGTCGATCAAAATTTCTTACATACCTTTGTATATTTTCAAAAATCTTGTCTCATAATTTTTGACTAAAGAATGTTAGAGACATTTTCCTCCAATCAAAGTTACTCATAAATAAAAAACACCCACATGAACCTTAAACCAAAAAAACAATAAAGCCTTTCTGCAATTACTCCTAAATCATTTATATGAAACCCCTTGCACATTTTGTGAAATTTCAAACTAGTGACAAATAATATAAATAATTTAATCGCACCATATATAATTGGTGATACTGAAGTACAAAGGAAACAAGCTTTTCTGAATAACATACAAATTTTGTATTTACTGTTATTCATTTGAAATCCAATAAAACATAATCTGTTTTTCAACTAAACCAGTTTAATTGGAAAAAAGCATACATTTTCTGGGAGTAGATTTATTATGTGACAAAAATGCTTTAATGAAATTTTCCTATAGATGGGAATAGCCGCACATTCATGTTCAGCATTAATAAAATGCCATTGAAAGCGTACAAAAACAAATACCCAATAGAAAGCTAGAAATAAAATAAAATCTAGAAATGCCAGTAACAGTGTGCTTTAATATATGAAAAATATAAAAGCTTTTTTGGTTTTCAGAAGTAAATTATTAATTTAAGGAACATAAATCATGCTTGAACATAGCACTACCGATACTGCATGAACTCACAAAACCGGGCGGTCCTTAAAATAAAGGTTCATAGTCTTAAGCAAGCGGAAAAGTAAAATTTGTGTACGCAAATAAATTTTATGTTATTTTGTTTGTTGTAATAGTTTGCCGCTTCACCTATAAAGTGCGCCAGTTAAGCGGTACGGAAAATTAATCGAGGATTTAGTAAATTTCGCACTGGTCCACTTGTAATTGGGATGTGCCTAGAGTCTCCATGCACTTGCCGCTAGAAGGTTCTAGCTATTTCCAGTGGCGCCTATACATTTCGAGTATTTGTTTTCATTTCTATATAAATGCGTTGCGTTGATTTTAAATTATTATTTCGAAGTAACGATGGCGAGCAAAAGACGAAAAACAATTCGAAGCGGCGCACGTGAAGTTATTGCGTTAAAGAAGATTCCGACCTGCAAACCCCTACTTCGTGCTGTAAAGAACAAAATAGATTTTCCGTACGAGTATAAAACCTTAAATCGGCTTTTACAATCAAATGGTTTTGTTTGCCGCAAGTACCAAAATAATTGAGAGACCAAATATTTTTCACTGGCGGGTGAAATATTTATCAACTGTAAGGCAATAAGGACGTAATATTGTGTATCTAGACGAAACCTGGGTAGATAATGATATGACAGTGAACAAATGCTGGCAAAGTGAAAGTGTTACATGTTCAGGGAATCCGCTCTAGTAGTCGCTTTATTATAGTTCATGCTGGGTCAGAAGCCGGATTCGTTCCAGGTGCTGCTTTAGTTTTTCGCTCGGGACTAACAACTGGAGACTATTATGGACAGATGAACAGAGATAATTTTGAAAAGTGGTTGCTCGAGAAGCTTCTACCTAACATTCCTCCCAAATCAGTCGTGATAATGGATAATGCGTCTTATCATTCTCACGTAGAAGATAAAGTGCCAACTAAATACTCTACAAAAGCTCATATGATATCGTGGCTTAAATCGAACAATCTTGTATGTGATCCAACATGGGAGAAAATATCAATTATATGAAGTAATATCAGCCAACAAGTCTAGAGAAAAAAAGTATAAAATTGACGGTACTTTACGTAATCTCGGTCATACACCTTTAAGGCTGCCTCCATACATGTGCGACCTCAACCCTATTGAACTTGCATGGGAAGGAGTCAAAAAATATATTCGAGAGCGCAGCACCGGTGAACTTTCAATTAAAGATTTAAATAAAATAACATTAGAAACGATTGACTCAATATCGGCTGAAAATTGTAAATCGTATGTTAAACATGTTCCTTCTATTGAAGATAAATACTTGAAAGTATATGGCAAAACTGAAACGGTTATTGATGATTTAGTTATCACACTGTGATCTTCAAGTAGTGATGACGAAACCTCATTATTTTCTGAGGAAGACAACGATTTAGAAGGAATCGAACCATTAGAATCACAGCCGTTAACCTCAAAATTGGCTTAGTTTTTTTTCATATATTTTATTAAATTGTTCATAAAGTAGCTGTCAATAAACTGTTTCAAAATAATTAATTTTCTCTTCAATACCGGATGTCAAAAAATATCTAATATTGCAATTAATATTTGAAAAACTACAGAACTCATATTTTTCCAAAATTAACACATTAATGTAGCTATAGTAGGGGAGCCAGCACTAATTCCACTGAACAAGATTTATCAAAATTTTAACTTATGCAGTTCGACTTTGGGCTCTTCGGGTATGCCAAAAGTGACCGTTTGTCTCCGCCTGTCACATTACTTTGTATAGGGAGCGTCATTGTGGAGTACTATACAGGGCGTTTCCTAATTGCGTGCTAATGTCAAAGGTGGATGATTCTGGGACTTTTTTAAGAAAAAAGTTTAATATGAACCAAAAAGTCTTAACTTTGGAGATACAGGGTTTTAAAAAAAACATTTTTTTAAAATCCTAATTCTAATGCTATTATAGATAAATAACTGTGTGAAATTTGATGCACGTCTTTTATGCATAATAGAGCATTTTTTATCAACAATCAATTTTTGAAGTTTCTACCAGTGGCGTGCATATGTAATTAACCTGGGTAAATCCGTATGCTCCTCAATGCATAGAAGACGTGTATCAAATTTCACGCAGTTATCTACAATAGCATCAGAATTGGGATGAAAAAAAATGTTTTCTTTTTAAACTTTACCATCCTGTATCTCAAAAGTTAAGACTTTTAGGACATAAAACACCCCCTTTAACATCAGCACGCAATTGTATAGAACTTCCCAATGACGGCAACTGTATAAAGTAATATGACAAATGGAGACAGACGGCCACTTTTGGCATATCCGAGTAGACCAAAGTCGAACTGCATAAATTCAAATTTTGATAAACCTCGTTCACTGGATCTGATACTGGCTGCCTTTGTAAAATCTGGACTTGTAAATCGTGTATCACTGTACTGGGTGGTCCAATCATAGTGGACGTAGACAGTAGCCCGGGAACCGTTAATGACAGAACTCAAGAAAAAATATATTTATAGGTAAATCGATCAAAAAAAATCAAAATTAAATCATTTTAAAATTCGAAAGTTCGCCGTTTTTGCAACACAACAGAGATATAAAAGTGCGGTACACGAAAGAAAACAGACAAATATAGATAAAGGTTCATTAAGCTTAGTTACATTTTTTAATTATCTGAAGTGCGTATAGTCAAAAAGGAGTGCCATATTATTTAAAGAACGACGGGACACCACTGGTTTAAAGAGATTTCTTGGCCGACCTTCCTAAACCGATTGACTCCGCCCGGTTTTCTTTCGTGTCCCGCACTATACGGCTTTTTACCTCGATATCCCTGACGTCAGAGATTTAAGAAATGTAGCTCTGTTTTAAAACCAGTTCTAGAGCCATATTCATAAGCAGGGTAGTTTTAGAAAAATATTTCATCGAGGAGGGCTGTTCTTACTTTTTACATAATTTTATCTTAGTCAAGATTGCGTTATAATCAAGAAACAACAGCTGTATTATACAGGTTGTTACACAATTTTTTAATCAGTAACATTTGCAATTTTTCTAAAGATCCTCATCAATATGAGTTAAGCTAATTTTCAGAGACCAAAACCAAAAACATAACAAAGTTTTTGCAATTTTTTTAAAGATCTTCATCAATATGGGTTAATCTAATTTTCAGACACCAAAGAAAGAATTAGCATTGACGCTGATACAATTTTTATAAACTATAGTCATATTTATTTACCCAAACGGTTTTTCACCTTTTGACAAAAAACGTTCAAGTTGGTATAGAAACGTTTGTTATATAGGCTTTTCTATTAAATTTAACTTAATTACCTGTAGGAGCAAAATTTTATACACATTGATAGAACTATAATTTCAAAACTAAAAATACAAAATGGAGGCGTCAGTACGAAGGAGAGTTAAAATTTTACGATTTGATTGAAATTTGACATATGAGATTTTCAGGAGTTGCTGGACATTTGCTTTGCACATTTCAAATTTTTTAAACCATTTTAAGTTCATATTGGTTGAAAATTAAAAAAGTTATAAGGACGCGGTTTTCTATGTTTAAGGGCTTTATATTTATGGAGTTGGTCAACGTTGTGCTGGTTTGCCAAGATTATCCTCCGCATTATATATAGGGTGTCATATAAGATCGCGCAAATTTTTAAAAAAAATGAGTCTCTCGAGTTTTTTAATTTTTTTTATTTTGCGTCATTTTATGCGTAAAAAAAGAGGTAAAAAACCGTTTGGGTAAATATGAGTAGAGTTTATAAAAATTGTATCAGCGTCAATGCCAATTCTTTCTTTTTGATCTCTGAAAATTAGCTTAACTTATATTGATGAGGATCTTTAAAAAAATTGCAAAACTTTGATATGTTACTCATTCAAAAATTGTGTAACACCCTGTATAATACAGCTGTAGTTTTTTGATTAACGTAATCTTAATAAAATTATGTAAAAATTAATAATTTTAAATCATAAGAGAGTTGTTAAAAATAATTTTCTTTTGGAAGTTCAGAAATTATTAAATTTACCCCGTATATTAAAAACAAATGAATGAATTAAAAACCCGCCAAACTGGTTTTAGATAATGGTCCGTAGAATATCATAACATGCCCAAAATTAAACATTGCAGAAACTCAGGACTTACGAACTTTTGTGAAATTTGCACGGTTATATATAACACCCTATATATTATGCGGATGACCATTTTGATGAACCAAGTCCAACAACTAACACATGTCAAAATAGAGCCTTAAACATCGAAAACCACATTGTATAAATCTTCTAGTTTATGAAATTCCGCTTTAAATTTGGGTAAAGAGTCGAGATGTGCAAAGAAAATGGCCAGCAGTTTAGTATATCCTCCCTTAGGGTTATTCTCAAAGCATAAACATTCCGGAATGGGGTATTTGTTAAATACTTTCTATTCGCTACTGTCATTTCTGTAGTCAAGTTTAGACTCTTAACGTAGGCAGTATTTTTATTCAGAAAGAAACTGGAATTTTGTTGATGGAAATACTATAAGTGTAGTTTAAAAGTTTAAATTATTTATTAAACAGGTTAAAAAAAGTAATGCCAGATCATTTAAACAAAATCATTACATTTAATGACAATGTACATGTAATGATAAATTAGCTATTCGATGGAGGAGCTTCAGATGTTTCAGAGGTATGTAAATAGCTCAATACTGCTGGAATATTATATTATCGAATTATAGAAGCTTCAGATGCTTCAGAGGTATGTAAAACATTTCAATACTGCTGGAGTATTATATCTATTGAATTATAGAAGCTTCAGATGCTTCAGAGATATGTAAAACATTTCAATACTGCCGGAATATTATATTATTGAACTATAGAAAAACCAGCGGCTACCACGAGTATTTCGTTCGCGTATATGACTATAATGAAAGGGATGTAAAGAGGTACTGAAATCGCCTCATTTGAGTACCTTTTTACAAATCACGTTGTTGTTGCATTCTCTAGCTGTAAAATATCCGAGCTACTACGCGAACTTACTCTAGAGCATGCGATATAAGTTGACCATGGGAAAAACAATCGTGGCGCAAAGTCTACTCCGGCTCTAATTAAAATTGCCTTTGAGCTCTGTTAATTATGTACTGTACGCGCTTAAACTGAAAAGAATAGTCTGACGGAATTAAAGGATACGTGGTATCAAAACTGTTTCTTCCAGACCAGGGACAGAAATGATAGTAGACTCTATTACACTGTTATGTGATGCTAACCTGTAGCCGAGTTCCATTACACAATTTTAGTAGTTTTAAATTTCGAATAAGCATCACTGGTGCCCCACTTTTAAAGTTAACTCATGAGGAGGGATTCCTGAAGGGTTTAGAAAGTGTATGAGTACATCTATTCAGTAGTATGTTAATTGTGGGGCAGTAATTTTTTCCAATAAAGCTAGATTTATTTCATCTGCTGGGCTATTTTTTGGAGTTAATACAGCTGGTTCTTTAAACCAAGACGCGGTTTTATTTTGACAACTTTCGAGTCCACTATAAACATTTAAGGGGTAGTTTCACCCCCTTGGAAACTGGGTTTTCGAAGAATCCCTTCTTATCGAACCTCCGCACTCTAAAATCAAGCTGTTGCACCAGCTCAGCTTTCTACGGCAAACGGTTTGAGAAAAATCACAAAAATTAATCAATAACCCGATTTTTTCAAAAACCCTGTATGTAATTATAAAAAATGTTAAAATATGTAATAAAATAAAATAAAAAGCATGTTTTCAAGTGTTTTTCCGAATTACTAATTGTTTTTTGAATGCAAATTATTATATTAAAGGGGTGATTTTTTAGCCTTGATTTAAAATATGTAGAAAAATAAAATATAAAACATATTATGTTCAAGCATTTTTTCAACAAACTAACCGGTTTTTAAATAAAAAAAATATTATAATATTTAAGGGGTTGTTTCACCCCATGAAATTTGAGTTTTAAAAAATCCCTTCTTATCGAACCTCTACACCCTAAAATCAACCTGTATGCCAAAATTCAGCCTTTTACCTCAAGAGGTTTGAGCTGGAGCGTGATGAGTGATTCAATCAAAAGTCAAAAGTAGTTTATATATTAGCATAAATATAGATATTATAGATAAACAAAGCTGCGATTCGTTAACCAAAAACAAAAGCAAACGCAACCTCATTCAAAATAGATACAACCCTTCAAGCAATAAGAAAAATTA
Organism: Kuschelorhynchus macadamiae; assembly: GCA_030620095.1. Classification (NCBI taxonomy): domain Eukaryota; kingdom Metazoa; phylum Arthropoda; class Insecta; order Coleoptera; family Curculionidae; genus Kuschelorhynchus; species Kuschelorhynchus macadamiae. The sequence goes on from JAUTXW010003595.1 coordinate 11,511, forward strand.
ATCGTACTATCTTCCCCATATCAACATCTTTAATCATTTCTTTGGTCGAACTGCAAAGCACTTGGTAAAGGATATTCCAATAAGTAATCTCAACCCCACAGATTTGGTAAAAATTAAACACACTACGAAATATTTTTCCCCTGAGTTAAAAAAGCATGGTTCCTGGGTTTAGAAAGTATCAAAATGGGACTACTTTCTGACGTTTCGCCTTTGACTGAACGAGACATCTTCAGGGATCTTTACTTCACGAGATTCGAACACTGAATGAGTTCGAAGAGACCTAGGCCAGCTGTTTATAGTCGATCTGTGTTCACCGAAATGTGAAGTAGGTATCTCCAATAAAAATCACCACAGGAACAAGGAATTGCATAAACATGGTCCAATTTTCTTGTATGTGTTGAAGATTGTACGTACGTTGGACCGGCGAAGTAACCTTGCAGACTTGACTGTGGTTCCGTGTATAAATGGAAGAACTATCCTTCCTATTGATTAGTTTCATTTCATGAGGTAGGATTATTATATTTTATAGTTGACCGCTTAATATCCTCAGTGCAATATCTATTTCCTCTTAAAGTTTGAGTCAGTTTCTCTGTTTCTGATTGTAAGAAATTTTGATTACATATCGCGAGGGCTCTATAAACCAAAGAATTAATAACTGGTTGCTTTCGTGCTGGATGATGACGAGTGTCCTAAGGAACCACCCCCTTTCTCTTGTACAAGCACATCTAGAAAGAGAATCGTGCCTTCTGCTTCAATTTATATCGTAAATTTTATATTAGGATGTTGTTCATCCAGATGTTCAAGAAAAACGGGGAAGTTTTCTGGACCATACGATCACATTACAAAAGTGTCGGCTGCATATCTAAACCACCCCGATTTTGGCTTTAATAGGGACAACTCTAAGGCTTCCTCCTCAAAAAGCTTCAATGAATATATTGGCTCCTACTGATGACAGCGGAGATCCCATGGCTGCTTCTGAGGTTTGTTCATAAGAAATAAAATATTTTCAAATCAAATCTAAAAGTAAGCTGTCGATATTATTATGGTGAAATAAATATGATATTATGGAAATTGAACCATTTATAGGCACATTCGTTTATAGCGATTTTACATCAAAATTGACTAAGAAATCTTCTTGATATAATTGCTGTAAAATTATTAAGAATATTTGAAAGATATGTACTGATTTTGTAAGTGAGCGATCTTATTGCACTGATAATAAATCGAAGTGGTACACTATCCTTGTGTATTTTAGGTAGTCCGTAGAAGCATAGGATCCTTGAGCTGCTTGGCCTTAACATCTTCTTCGCCTCTGCTGGCAGGTTGGATGCGTTTCTAAGGTTGGTTATCTGTTTCTCGATTTTGTTGATCAGGCCTGCTTGAAATACTGTTGAGGTGATGTCGTCCACAAGTAGTTGAATTTTCTCTCGTAATCTGTTTTGTCCATGGTGACAGTGGCATTTCGCTTGTTGCTGGATGAACCAAAATGTCTGCTCTGTGGTTTAATCTTTTTATCGCCGTTTTCCTCGCAGCTGATAGATTTGACTTAGGCGGCTTAGAATTTTTGATGATTTTCGCTGTTTCATACCTTATTATGTCAGCTTCTTCTGCTGGAAGTCTTCTAATTGCTCATTTCAATGGCTGACACTATCTCTTCTACCGGTATACCAGATACACGGCGAAGTTTTGACCTTTGGAGCGGACGGATTGTGCGACTTCAGTGAGGGCTTTGGAAGACAAATTAATTATGGTGTCCTGGGGTGGTTTTACTGGTCTTTGGTTGTCCAGAAGCCTTTCGAAGTTTTTCTACTGCTTAATGGTAACTGCTTGATGTATCATTTCTGTTTGCGCATTGGTAGTGCCATCTAGAGTTCTAAATATTTGATGTTCGAGTATAAAAGCTAATTTTAAATGAATGTTTAATAACATACGAGCGTTTATACCCAAATCGCTACGAGTAGTTTTTAATATTTTTCTTACTAATGCCCTACAGCTACTGGCTCGTTTATAGATGTTCCTTGCACTTCTTGATGTTATGTGGTGTTTCATCTTTAAACATTTTGGTATTACGTCTTTATCCTAGCATCTAACGAGAGCGACTGGTTGGCAAAGTAGCTTCTTCTTGTTGTTCCTAAGATCGCCAAAAAATTTGGCATATTTCTTGATTTCCTCCCTATAGGAAGTTAGCTAACGTAGAACGAAAGCTTTCACGGCTGTGATGAATTAACCAAGTTCTGGAGTAACTAATAGTATGTCACAAGTAATACAATAAATAGTCTAAAACACAAAAAGTAGCAGGTAAACGTGTTCTCTTTTATGAAATTATTGATTTTTTTCTCAGCTTATTTGGAAGTAAATTAGCGCAAAATTTATAGATTCGTTATATACTAGTAATAATGTAATATTCCGTCTTCCAAACACATCAGTGAACGTTTTATTCTTAAATCAGCTGGGTAAAGTCTGCGATCCGTTGTTCTATTAACTACTCAGCAGAAGCTTTACGAGCTTTTTCCAGATGAAACTTTTGCCATAAAGCAAAATTTTATAGAGAAAAACCCGTTTTACTAATGGTCGATAATATAAAAAACTAAGCAAGTTAAATCCATGTTTAAGCATTTTATCCTCGTTTATATTGAGGAGTATTAAATTTTTATTGCTAAAAGTGGTCTTCTAATTTTTTATTTGGCCATAAAATACTTCAATAATCTCATAATAAAAAAAGACCGCCAAACTCAGTTACGTGTACCGAAAAATGACTCCATTTGTTAAAAATAGTTAGAGTCGAATCTAAGTAAAACAAATTTATTACCAGAGAATTTAAGTTATTTAATAAAACACATGATAAAGAAAGGGAATTTTACAAACCAATCTACACCCGGAATGAAAACACATCATAATTTTCCATCCGTGCAGGACTACGAATCAACATATATATTACATCCGTTCATCCCTCTCGTTCTGAAAAGAAAAATTTTGCTGACCTTTCGCCAAAATCGCATTTGGCATTTTCGAACCTTTCTGTTTCGCGTCCGATTGAAGACTGAAAGTGTTAGTGGCAGCGGAGTTTCATTTTATACCCCCACCCTCGGCCGAAGGTTATATCTAAACGGTTGTGCGTCATTGTTTATATTTTCGGGACGTTGTTGTTGGACTAATGCCGCTCGATTTTCTGTAGTTTTTGGTTTATATATGGTTGATTTCCATACTGCTGGTAACTTTAATGATTCGTCCCTTTTATTTAAATAACCTTGTTTTTCTATCTCTATGGCTTCTCGGATTATTCTGGTCCGATAGTGCTCTATATTGGCAATCTCCTTACACCCTTCGAAGTTTATTTTGTGGCCTGTTTCCTGATGATGTAAAAATAAAGCAGATGTTATTTGTTTATTTCTGATGCTGAGCTTATGTTCTTCTACTCTTGCTGATATTCGTCTGTTTGTTTGCCCAACATATAACTTTTCACAGTCTTGGCACGGGATGCTATATACTCCGTGGTTTTCCAATATTATCTTTTGGATTTCAAAATACTGTGGAAAAAGATAACTCATATGTAAAAAATTCAGAGCATTTTACCCGAATTATGCGAGACGTCATTCTTGAAAAAGACGACATCATAGCAAGCCTAGATGTAAATTCGTTGTAACCTAGCATTCCCATCGACGAAGCACCGGGCAAGATTGTTATGAACGAGGATTTTCGGCCCATATAATATAACTGTCAGAGCATTGTCTTAAAAATACTTATTTCTCATTTAACGGGCAGATGTACAAACAAATCACCAGTGATGGCCAATCTATTTATATACTTCGAGAAAGCAGCTCTTGAGAAAGCAAATCTGAAGCCCAAAATTAGGCTCCATTACGTGGATGACATATTTATCATATGGCAACACGGTAATGCAGAACTTAACAAATTTCTAACTCACGTAAATTCAATATATCCTAAACTACAATTTATGCTAGAGTTAGAGGAAAAGAACAAACTATCATTTTGAGACGTTCTGCTTACAAACGGGACAATGGACACATTGAATATACCGTTTATAGAAAACCAACACGTACTGACAGATATTTGAATGCTGGATCACACCATCATCCAGCACAAATTCAAGCTGTGTCCAATACCCTCATATCTAGATCCGTGCGATTAACTAATACACAAACGAGACATGTTGAACTTAATATAATATCTAGTGCTCCAAAGAAAAACGGTTACACAAAGCATGCCATAGATAAAGCCATTAATAAACAGGGTTCCCGAACAAACAGCAAAGATTATGAACCCGGAAGACAAAAAGTAGTCCTACCATATGTAAAAGGTACCACAGACCGTATTGGCAGGATTCTTCGAAAACACAATATACAAACAATTCATAAGCCACAAACCACCATAGGTAAACTACTTGGAGATCCAAAAGATAAAATAAAATTGAAAAACCACGTAGTATATAGCATCCCGTGCTACGACTGTGAAAAGTTGTATGTTGGGCAAACAAACAGACGAATATCAGCAAGAGTAGAAGAACATAATCTCAGCATCAGAAATATAAAAACATCTGCTTTATTTTTACATCATCAGCAAACAGGCCGCAAAATAAACTTCGAATCAGCAAGAGTAGAAGAACATAATCTCAGCATCAGAAATATACAAACATCTGCTTTATTTTTACATCATCAGCAAACAGGCCACAAAATAAACTTCGAAGGGTGTAAGGAGATTGCTAATATAGAGCACTATCGGACCAGAATAATCCTAGAAGCCATAGAAATAGAAAAACAAGGTGATTTAAACAAAAAGGACGAATCATTCATATATAAACCAAAAACTACAGAAAATCAAGCGGCATTAGTTCAACAGCAACGTCCCGAAAATATAAACAATGACGCACAACCGTTTGGATATAATCTTCGGCCGAGGGTGGGGGTATAAAATGAAGCTCCGCTGTCACTAACACTTTCGGTCTTCAATTGGACGCGAAACAGAAAGCTTCGAAATTGCCATATGCGGTTTTGGCCAAACGTCAGTAAAATTGTTCTTTTCAGAACGAGAGTGATAAACGAATGTACCCACGAAATGAAAACACATTGTATATATATATATATATATATATATATATATATATATATAAATGAATTTAATATTAAATAGTGCTTATATAATTGAGAAACCGATAAAGTGGTTTATCCAGAACTTACCTCGTTATGAATTCTTCCTTTTATGAATGGAGTACTTTACAGATTGGATTAAGGCAATTCATTCTCTTTACTGAATACATTCACGTAATTAGCGAATAAAAGATATCATAATTTGTTTATGTACTGTACAGGGTCTTTGATTATATTTACGTGGCTATCTTTATTCTTAAAAATAGAAAAAAATATTTTATACAAAAATTCTAGTTTTTATCCCATATTATATTTTGAGAATATTCAATGAAATAAGTACTCGTCGGCAAGAGTGGGGTAAATATAAATGCCAGGATAGTGCAAAGGGCAATTATTATATCCTCAACAATGGGTACCATCCATAGACACCATTAAATATACAGTAAGGAAGTTGAGCGAGAGGAAAAACTTAAAAAGAAAGAAAAGAACTGTAGCGAGAGATGAAAACGAAGATTTAAATATACTACTCTTTTTTCAAGGTAATAGTCCTTACTTTTTTTCTATTGGATTAGCACTACCTACGTTTATTATAAATTTAGAAAATCCTGAAGGATCAATCTCGGATGCAGCAGCTGAACTAAATAAAACAGATTACAAAATTTTCATCCTTTTAAATATATGCCTGTCCAGAATCTTTCCGATCAAAACACAAGGGACCGATTGTCGTATGCTTTGGAAATTGGCAGGTTTCTGCAGCAGGATCCAGAGTTTTTTAATAATATCCTGTTCACCGACGAGTCTTCCTTCACTACAGCAGGAATGTTTAATAGGAAGAACAAACATTATTGGTCTAGAGAAAACCTTCACCAAATTCAAACGGTTAAGATCCAGGGGCGTAGGTCTTTGAGTATTTGGTGTGGGATACATCAAAACAAAATCATTGGTCCAATATTTTTGAATGGAAATTTAAACGGGGAGCGATATGCCAATCTTCTTCAGAAACAAATTGAAAATCTCTTGGAGGATCTACCAATTGGCCAATATAACCGCTTTATTTGGCAACAAGACGGCGCTCTACCTCATAATACCATGCCTATCACAAATTATCTAAACAACCGTTATGATATTTGGATCGGTAGGCATGGTACTATAAGGTGGCCAGCGAACAGTCCCGACCTAAATCCTCTAGACATTTTTTATAGGGGTTTTTAAAAAACCGGATTTATTATAATAGGCCTCCAGATTTAAACGTTCTTAGACAAAGAATAGAAGGTGAAATATTTAATCTAAATAATTATTATCAGAACTCTATTTCCGCTTCTATTAATAATAAAATGAGGAATAACTTGATTAAATATATTGAAAATCGAGGAGGATATGTAGAAAATGTATAAATTTGTAAAACTAAACAATGTTATCATTTTATTGTTTCTATGGTTTTCTTTGTCACTACAAAAAATGTTTGCAAAAAATTAATAAATTTAAATTAAAATATCAAAAATGGCTCATCCAAATACTATAAATATATATAAAAGTTTCAATTTTTTTCTTGGGGTAGCGGTCTGGGGCTGAAGTAAAACTCGTTTTTTACATACGCCGAGCTTTCGGAAATTTATTGTTTCCAGGCTACAATACAAAACAGAACTTTACAATATTGCACCAGCTCTCTAAATTAAGTTTTAACGTTTTTTTATATTGAAAATTATATAAAATGTCTATATAAAGATATCAACGAAGAGAGATGAAAGATCTTAACATTTCTGGTTGACTGAAAAATGTCTTTTTTTGAATTATTACATTCATTTTCTATTTTATGTGCCTACATTTTACTTAACTACTTAATTTAATTACTAATTCTATGTTTTATTTGTGGTAAATTATGCTTGTTAAAATATTAGGATTCTACATTTATGTTCAAATTAGTTTATGAAAATTAATTTAAATTTAATTAATACTCTAGGACTTACGTGCAAGGTGAGTTTTTTGCTACATCTAGCTTCTATGTGAAACATTCCAATTTCTTTTTCATATTTGTGTTATAAAGGACTACATATTGGTATATTTAGATAAAAATATAATTATTCTAAACGTTTACGTTTTAGATTGACCGCATCTAATGAAGACGACCGAGTGTATTATCAGTGGAATTTCTTTCTGTGGTTTTTTATAAACTAGGTGAATAAACAAAAATCGATACAAAGATCTGACAGAGTAAGCATATTTAACAAGTAATAGTATCTCTTTCTGGCGCTAAATTTGAACTTGTGTTCTTTATTATAATTACATTATAAACTAGAGTTAACTAATTTTGGGTGGCTAACTAATAAGGTGTAATTGGTTGACTGTTAAAACAATCACAGAATTCTCCCAATCTGTAGTTATTGTTTATAGAAAAACAAAAAAGGGTGCATATTTTTGGATTATTTTTACTCAAATTGTGAATTAGTATCTGACTGTTTTAAAGTTATTAAAAGTTGTGAGTAAGTAACACTAAGATCATTAATGTCTTTTTTCTTATTTAGACATTCATTGTCTAGGAAAATCTCCACCATTTCTAAAAATTTTCTTATGTTCGAATTTTTTTCTGTGCTAGCAATATTGTGGCTTGCTGGTGCAATATTGTAAAGTTCTGTTTTGTATTGTAGCCTTGAAAAAGGAAACAATAAATTTCCGAAAGCTCGGCGTATGTAAAAAACGAGTTTTACTTCAGCCCCAGACCGCTACCCCACCAAGAAAAAAATTGAAACTTTTGTATTCAACTAGTTCGGTCGTGACTACCCTCCCACTCACCTATATATATATATATATATATATATATATATATATATATATATATATATATATATATATATATACATATATATAAATATATATTTGAAATCAGAAAAAAAGGTATTTCGTGTTAGCCTATAGTATACAGGGTGTTCCATTTAAAAAAATATAGGTTATGTTTACTCCACACTCAAAATAGAATATGGGAAAAAAACTACAATTTTTATATAAAACATTTTTTTCTATTTTCAAAAATATAGGCTACAGACAGCCACGTAAATATTATCAAAGACCCTGTACTTAAAGGGGATATTCACAACGAAGCAAGTTCTGAGTAAAACCAATTTACCGTTTTTTGTAACTTTCAGAAATACTTTTCAAAATCTTTTAATTTTTTGAAACCAAAAGCATTCCTTTTTATAAAATTTCGACTCTCCTCAAGTTCTAAACTATTTTATGTAGCAAACCAGTTACTTCATTTGTTTTCAAAATGTATATATATATATATATATATATATATATATATATATATATATATATATATATATATATATATATATATATTCGGATAAGTACTATTTAAGCTATCTCGCGAACTGACAGACCGACCGATAGACGGACCGGCACACAATTTAAAATCAATCCATTAAATAGTTTTTAGGGCTGAATTTTTAAATATTTCATTAAGACGCCATGTTGTTCCGCCATCTTGAATTCGTACCAAAATTCTACCAGTTGATTCCGACATAATACTTTGCTGTTTGTGCAAAATTTGAGATAAATGGGATAAGTAGTTTTTTAATAATACTTTTTTTTTAACATTTCACGAGGCCGCCATTTTGGATATTTACCGAAATATTACCAGGTCATCCTCAAATGACCCCTAGTTTTTTGACCAAAATTTGAAGTCAATCGGGTAAGTAGACTTTAAGCTATGCCACGAACTGACAGACATACAGACAGACCTGCAGACGGACCGACGGAACTGTTATCAGTTGATTCCAACATAATACTTGATGGTATTGCAAAATTTGAGATAAATATCGGATTCTTACCAAAATATTACCAGGTCATTCCCATATTAATCTTAATTCTTTACCAGAATTTGAAGTCAATCGGGTAAGTAGTCTTTAAGCTATGTCGCGAACTGACAGACACACAGACAGACATGCAGAGGGACCGACGGAATTGTTATCAGTTGATTCCAACACATTCATTCCCATATTATCCTTAATTCTTTACCAGAATTTGAAGTGAAACGGACAAAGAGTTTTTAGCTACGCCGCAAACAGACCGACGGAATTGAGAAAACATGTTTTTCATCATCTAGGGACCCAGAAACGCGAAGATCCGAAAAAATCTCGAAGAGTGTGCGATTTTGGCGAAACGTCAGCAAAATTGGTCTTATCAGAACGAGAGCGATGAACGGATGTACACCCGGAATGAAAACATATATATATATATATATATATATATATATATATATATATATATATATATATATATATTAATGAATTTAAAATATTAAATTAAGTAAGCTCAATCTCATCAACATCTTAAAGTTAATTCTTCTCAATTTCTAACCTAATTTAATTTTTTCTTCTTTCAACTACGCAATCATAAATATTGTTGTGTTGTTGCCGCATTATTTATTATTTTACGCACTAATTAAAGTGTGATCAATTAAAATCTGTGCACTTCTGTGTATCTTTTGCACTCGTGTCTATTAGAAAACTAAGAGAGCTTTAACTTGGTAATAAGAACTTGCGAATATAATTAAGTATTAAATATCTCTACTACCCTTCGCGATCAATTTAGCAAGTTGCCTTATTGCATACTAAAGTTGCTGCCTTTTTTATGTTAATTTTGAAAATTTGTCAAGGTAAATATTAAAATAAATTAACTATATTTTACACTTAATTAATGGCTACCTTTTTTCCAGTAATGCTCGAGGCAGGCAAAAAAAACTCAATTAAAATCAAAATTAATTGTACCCTTAGGAGTCCCAAATTTCATTTAAAAGCCGAATGGAATTATACCAAACCCTTTAAAAACTTCGCTTTATCTTACACTCGGAATGTCACGAATGCTACTTTGAAAAAATACACAGCGATTCTTTAGTACGTTTAATTAATTAATACCTTATATTTTTAAGGCGTTCTTGAGACTTTTGAAATCATTTTCAGCTCAACACCTTGGAGTTTTTTTTTGCGTCTTCTCAAAGTATCGTAGATGACTTTTTAGGTTTTGTGAGGTAATCAATGGAAATGATGAGTTTATTTGAGAGCATTTTAGGAATACATAGGGAAAATTACTCATAATTATTCTCTTTTGCAAAAAATACCTGTAACAATACTTAATGACATACTAGGATCTTTTCCCTAGTACCACTTTAAACGCTACTGAGCTTAAGAACTTTTATTCTAAATTGATTTTTACTTACACAAGAAGTTTCCAGGGAAGAAAATAATATATATTATTTGATGAGCTTTTCTAACTCTGACTCTTTTGGATGTAATGAGATATCGTTATATCTATTTATCTATTTGAGTTATAATCAATTTGGAGTGGAGTAGTTAAAATGTTCCAATTCACCAGCCGACAAAATTTTTTTTTTGTTGTAACACAAATCAGAATGGCATAATCTAATAGAATGGACCTATCCAAATACGAAAATGACAAATAGAAAGTTGTAGCACGTAGGGTTTTCTTGTTAGAGTTGTAGAACCATATCGAATGTTACGATACTTAATATCTATAGAAAAAATGATTTCAGAAAATTCTTAACCCTGTTTATTGACTATGTTTACAGTTTTCGCCTTATAAACATCTAAGAGAAAAGCAAACGAGAAAAATCTTAACTTAAAACACTAATTAAACTTTATTTTTTCCGTTTATAAGGTGTCCTATCTTCTCTCTTCAAAAACCAACAGCAGTCAGTCACCCATCATGGCTGGATCCCATCGTCCTTGGTACCGAATTTCCATTATTCTGATATCTTGGTGAAACCTTTCACCCTGCTCGTCACTAAAAGCTCCCAAATTTTTAGAAAAAAATGACAGATGAGAATTGAGGAAGTGAATTTTTAATGACATTCTGGCACCAAGTGCTTTATAGGCATCTAAGAGTTCATTAACTAATTGTTCATAATTTTCTTCCAAATTGTTCCCTAAAAATCCTCCTAGTACATTAACAACTGAATTCCATGCTCTGAGTTCCTGCCTGGTAAGCTTTTCCGTAAAATTGACATCGTCTAGCAATTTTCTGATTTGTGACCCAATAAAAATGCCTTCTTTTAATTTGGCATCTCTTAACTGGGGAAAGACTTGTCTTAGGTATTTAAATCCATCACCAACTTTATTCAAAGTCTTCACAAAGTTTTTCATCAGCCCAAGTTTAATGCGAAGAGGAGGCAAAAGGCCATTTTTGGGATCAACAAGAGGTATAAATTTAACATTTTGAGATCCTGGTTGAAATTTTCTTCCTTCTGGCCAAATTTTTGTTACATAATGCTGATTTATTGCACGACTGTCTCATAAACAAAGAAAACAGCAATATTTTCTAAATCCCTCCTGAAGTCCCACTAAAATCGCTAATAGTCCCCACATATCTGCCATTTATACCTATTGTAGTTTATTTTATCCAAAATCGTACGCATATGTACCCATAATTTTCTTTCATTGCAACTGAATGGGCACCTGGATAGAAGGAATTTCCATTATGCAATAACACAGCTTTTAAGTTATATTTAAATGAGTCTATGAATAAGCGCCAGTCACGGGTAGAATGTTAAATATCAAGTTCCTGCATTAAACTGTCTATATCAGTACACGCGCACAACGAATTTTCCATGCTGTAGAATTTAGAAAACATAGCATTTCTTTTTCTGAAATTCGTAACTTTTGTTTCTTTAGCCAATAGGTTCCATTCCTTAAGACTTGAACCCAGAAGTTCTGACTGTTGCTTGGATAACCCCAAATCACGTACTAAATCATTTAATTCACTTTGAACAATCAAATGTGGCTCGCCGGAACTGGGCCCTGTGGTAAAAGTGCACTCTTCTTCTGAGCTGGCTGATGATGCGTTATCTCCATTATCTCCCAAATCAATAGCTTGCCAATTTAAAGGCGCAATCGGCACTGGCAAATTTGCGTTATGAGGAACAGGTCGTATGGCAGATTGCAAATTTGTATATTCAGTACTGTGCTTTCCCGTTTTGGAATAACCTTCAGTCTTTGTCAGGCAAAAATAACAATCGTCAGAATGATTGGTGGGTTCTCGTCATACCATTGGAACTGCAAAAGGTATACTTTTTCTCTTTCCCTTCATCCACTGCACCATTGATACACTACAACTAACATGGGGAGCCCACCGCTTATCGTGATCCCCAATTAACACACCAAAATATTTAAAGTAGGCTTTTTTATACATTGTCGGAAAATGGCCTAGCTTGCGTTTTTACCAGAAATTCTCCACAAATATAACAAAATTTGTCGGGAGAAATTTTGCATCTTCGGCGCGTTTGACTCGACATTCTCGTCTTCACATTCACTTGCTTATCGATAGACAGAGAACCACTCAATTCGAAACTCAACAGAAGAGTGATGTTTAACGTTTATTTTATGTCTAATATTGTAAACAACCCAGTCTAGGTAATTGTTCCGTTGTAAAATGGACCCATTTTAGCCGCCCCACAATAAAATCGTTTACCTGCCAGTATAAAAGGTTCTAATTAGGCTATTAAAAAGTGGTACGTATTAGGGCTTTCCGAATATTTTTTTATTATTGGGAGTGTATTTCCATTGTGAAAATAATGAGCTGGCCTGTTTTAGAAAAATCTTATCGGCCAGTGTTATTTTTTACTAATTTTAACCTTGGTGAGTTTAGAAACTTTTACTCTGAATTGCTTCTTACTTACACAAGAAAATTCTCAGTGAGATAATTACTAGAGAATATTTTAATGAGCTTTTTTAACTCTGCTTATTCTGGGACTCAACTGGTTGATAACAGATGTCGTTATTTCTATTTATCTATTTGGTTAATAATCAATTAGACGTTAACTATTCATTATTTAACTTAAACTTTGATGAGTTTAAGAAATTTTACTCTCAATTGCTTTTTACTTACAGAAGAAAATTCACAGTGAGATAAATACTAGAGAATATTTAATGAGCTTTTCTAATTCTGACTTTTTTGGAACTCAACTGGTTTAGACGATATATTGTCATTTCTATTTATCTATTTGAGTTATATTCAATTTGACCTTAAGTGGTCAAAAAGTACCAATTGTACTATTTTTTTCTCGAAGGGCTTTTAAGTTTCGTTGAATAATGTTGCAATTATTGTAGCGGTTTTTGATTTATTCCAAGATTTTGATCATGTTAAGATACTGTAGAAATTAAATCATCAATATTTACAAGACGGACTTTGGATTGGTTATGGTATTTATACCGGTGTCATCAATGTTAATGAGCATTCATGATCTAGTATTAATTACTTTATTTTTATTTTAATTAAAGAACCTAACACTAATAGTCAGAAGCCAGAATCCTCCATAAGAAGCTGAAATAAAATAAATAATAAAAAAAACCAGGCTTTTATAAAAACGACTAAAAGTGAAAAATTAAATTTAATGGCAGTGAAATTTATATTATAGTGTAACATATATATATATATATATATATATATATATATATATATATATATATATATACTTATAACAAATATTTCTTGGGAATGGTGTTCACAATATAAGACATCATTGATGTTGGATGATTTTGTTTATTTTTATTTTTTTAAACGTTTCGACCATTTTATGGTCTTCATCAGTTATCTAAAATAAAACATGACTACATTAGGAGTTTAGTGTTATTGATTATAATTTATAATTCTAAAATTCTGTGAGCATACATATATATAAACTTTAAAGGTTTGAAATAGGAATCTTTTTCGGCTTACCTTAGTCTATTTAAGACAAATCACATCATTGTAACATATATGTTCAAAAATTCTTAAAAATCAAGTCACACATACATACTACACAGTTAAAACGGTACTGTATATTTATTTATCAAAACATTTTAAAATCTATATTTATGCAGTTATTTAGTTGGTAGAAATTGCTTAATTTAGAATTTTTAGAATACCTGTATTAATTATTTAAAATGTTAGAATATATTTTGATTTCATTTTTTATATCTGTTTTATCGTTAATAGAGTTTTCGGATTTTGTAATATAGATCATCTCCAGAAATTCTCGTTCTCTCTGATTATGTTCTGTCTGCAATATTTTGGTTTCCGAAGAATTAAATGTATGATTAGTTTGATTTCATATTCACTTAAAGCTGTTGTGTTTTTTTTGTCAAATTTGTGCCCATTTAATCGGTTTTGCAGATATTGTGATGTCTGACCGATGTAGATACTTGGACAATCGGTACATGGTATTTGGTTTATAACGTGGGTTTTTTTTGTTTTTATTTGTTTTACTTTTTTTTAATGAGCAAAATTTTTTTTTCAAAAGATTGTAACCCTTATGACAAACAGTTATGTCTTGTTTTTTGAAAATAGATTGAACATTTTCAGAAAGCACTAGTATATATGGAAGTGATAAAAAATTATTTTCGTTATTACTTTTTTGTTGTGTGTCCGGACTATGTATTTTCTTTATGCGGGAGTTAAAAAGAGTGTTAATGAGTTTTATAAAGTAGCTATTTTTCATAAGAATTTCTTTGACTTTTTTAATAGTCTTTTCTTGATAAATTGGGTCACTTAATTTTAGAGCTCTATCAGCCAAACCTATAACCACAGTGAAAGTTGAGGTTTCCACCGGACGAAGTTTTTTTTTGTGTACCACATTGTATTTATAGAATTTTGATTGTGGTACAATGCCATATCAAGAAATTTAATTTTGTTATTTTGTTCTATTTCGATTGGGAAATTAGGTTTCGGATGAAAGGAATTAAGAACATTCCCTGTCAAGTTTTTTTTAAATAGTCATAATACAATCATCTACGTATCTGTAGTAAAAAGGTTTGCCATATGGTAAACTAGGCATCATCTGATTTTCAAGATCTTCCAAAACAAGTAGGGCAATTACGCTTGAAATAGATGATCCCATTGCATGGCCTTCAATTTGTTTATAATAAGTATCGTTATATGTAAAATAAGTAGATTTTAAAGTTAATTGAATTTAAAAAAAAACTATATCATCCAACATCAATGATGTGTTATATTGTGAACACCATTCCCAAGAAATCTTTTTTATAAGAATATAGTTTACGTGTTCAAGAAACCTCCCTTTTACTATATATATATATATATATATATATATATATATATATATATATATATATATATATATATATATATATATATATATAGAGAGAGAGAGAAAGATGTTTTTTTCGCAAAGTAAAAAATGTACAAATCTGCATTAAATGAAACACTTGAAAACTAACCTGCATATGGCAGTTTTAAAAAACAATATTAACAATTTTTTTAAACAAATAAAATAATTTTTAGATAAACGGCTGTTTATGCTGTGTATTTAAAACTACAATAGGGAAAGAAATCTAAATAAGACACATAATTTCTTAAAATATTTTTCATTTTATGTATATTTATTTGTATATTTTTTAGGTTGCAAGAGAGCCGAAAAGCCTTCCAAATAAAAATTCAAACACGTTCGAACAAATAATGTCTTTAGTCGCAAAATGTATTGTCATAATTTTATAATCTGTTCCCAAATTTTATTTTTGAGTTTTTATTTCACTTTGTCAAGCCCAGTTTTTACATTTTAAAATATTATTTATTTCATACCATTTAGTCTTGGTAATCTTGTAATAAGTTTGTCCTCCATGCTATGCAGCTATCTTGAAATTTTAGGTTGTGACTCAAAGTTCATTTTATAGATATAGATAGAGAGAGAAAGAGAAAGAAAAGTAACCGTAACCATTTTACACTGTTGAATAGTAATGTACATGTGGAAACATTCTCCCAGCAAAGTTCCCTTTACCTGGAAATGTTCTGGGAACTTTTCTGCACTCGTGGGAAAGCTCGAATAAATTGTGAAGCTTAGTTTTCAGAAATTTGTGCGATGTATTAATGTAGGCTATATAATTACTATTGTTGTACGAACTTAGGTGTTTTAAATAAAAATTGTATTATTTGGAATGTATATATTGTGTATACACACTTAAAGGAATAACTATAAGAGATAAAAAACTTGTAAGGTTTAACCTAAACCATTAGCATTTTTTATTATAATAAACAACGAATATTACAGAACACAATTATTTATTAGATTTTTTAAGGAATATTTTTATAAATCGCTCGGTATTTTATCTCTAGTTTACTATTCTTATTTGTTTGATTTGGACAAAATCGAACAAAATGAGGTGTAACTACAGAAAAATAGTAATGTAGTGATGGGTATTAAAGTTTTATTGCTTTTAAATATATAAATTAAGTTTATAATGATTTTTGAGTATATTGTAAAGACGGTATCCGGCCGAAACTGGTTTATCCACCGCACCGGGTGCTGGTTCTTTTAAGAAAACTTAAACTGGTACCCTGTTGGGAGCCTCATTTAGCTCCGATGAGATGCGTCAATGGATTTATGATGGGAGATGTGATCCGAAAACTACCACAAATGTTGTGAAGGAGCACGTTGAGCAAACCATGGGCACTGTTGCTGTTAAGTGTGAAGTACTTCGACAGGATGACGATATTGTTTCTTACAAGGTTGGTGTTAGGGAGTCTCAACTAAACCAAATTTTAAATCCGTCTTTATGGCACAACAATCGGAAAATTTGCCCAGCAACGAAATTTTTTTTAGAAGACGTCAGGCGCCACCAATCCTTCAACTGAGGCTGCTCTAGCAGAACGTCCAATTTCTACTATCTACTATCAAATGTAAGAGGTTTAAGAACAAAAACTAGGGACGTTCTGGTAAATGTCACATCATCGGATTTTGAGGCACTTATCTTTTCAGAAACTTGGTTGAATTCTGATATTATGAGCTCTGAACTATTTGACAGTAGGTATGCTGTATTTCGTAAAGACCGAGACTATGAAATCCTTGAGTGCAGAAGGTGCAGTGGTGTCCTCATCGCAGTCTTGTCTGAACTAGCACCTAATGAGGTCACGGCATCTAATAACCTACATTTCGAGGATCTTTAGGTTCGTGTTTCATTTGCTGGAGAAATTGTTATTCTTGGTGCTGTATATATCTCCCCTAATTCTCGCCCGATCATTTTTCAGAATCATGTTGATACCATGTAAGCGATTAAATGCCATCACGTCACGGCGAAATTAATGGTGTTTGGGAAAGTACTCAAAATGGGACACCCTCTACAACGAGCCTGGACTGACATGCATTTCTTACGAGTATGATGTTTGCAGCACGAGCTACATACGAGTAGGAAATGATCATTCCATGCGAGTTTTACACTATACTTTTTCTACGACTGCTATTATTACATAATATTATTTTAATAACTATAAAACACTTGAAAATCAATCTTATTTGAAAATAATAATTATTGTTATTTACTTTGTATATCAAACTTCTATAAAAAAATTCCAAAATGGGCCCAGCTGTTCCCTTGACATTTAAAGGTGTAATTTTTTTAAAGGGTGAATTTGCTCATATATTATCGCTCTAAATTTTGTTGGAATATACCGGTTCACAAGTTAGACGGGAGGCGACAGACTTTAGACTTACGATACTTACGAGCCGGATGTTCAGTCAAATACAAGGTATATGGTTGACTTTGATAAACACGTCGATTTTAACGGCGAAAAAAAAATGTCCTGAATAAGAGTAGGAATGCTGTTTTTTCGGATTATTTAAAAAACTTTAATAAGAAAATAATACATATTTACTCGTTATATCTATTCCTTCAGTAAATAAGACGCTGAAAATTCGACGCGTTTCAGATCTACTCTAATATCCTCTTAGGAAGCATTGTTGACAGAATATAATGCTCAGGTCTAGTAGTAAACTTTGAGTTTTAGAACAAGCACGTTCGATATCAATTAGAGGTATTCTGCAGGTCAAAATGCCTTGAATGTTTTAGGGTTAAAAGCTTACATACAAGCGAATTGCATTGTTAAAAAAATTCAATTTCTCAAATTAAGACAATTCGATCATACTGATTAAAGTTAGTACAGATTCTAAACCTTTATTGTAAAGTAGAAAGTGATATTAAAACAAATTAGCTTAGATAAATCATATTTATTTTACCAAACTTTACATGTAGTACATAACCGACATTTTATTATACAATTAAATATACTATGTCTAAAAACTTGATATTTAATGTAATTCCGTTCAGGGACGAATATATTTAGAAACCACGTACTAGATAGAAATGTATGTATTTACATAATGTAATTAGGTACAAGCAGAACGGAAGTTTGACGGTGTAGGGCTGAGTTTGTAATCATACAATTAGAATTATTTACTAGCATTGATACAGAAATGTAACGAGTTTTGTTTAGGCATTTGCTTGATTTGATTTTCACTTATAATCTCCCTAGTGCTTGTTCGGTTATTAATTCGAGTACATGGGGGATTAAGTAGTAACACATGTGTACAATAAAATGTATTTCATCTTTCCAAGCTAATTCTAAGCCACTAAAAATGATGGATCGTCTTATTAGGTCGTAACCTTTCCAAACATGTACCGGGTAAGTCAACGATTGAAAAAAGTAAATTTACGTCGAACAGGTACAATTTGGAAACAAACTGTTTATACTAGGGGATACATATGTAAATCGCGCTGATTCTAAAAATATTTTGAATTATACGGGGTGCGTCAAAAAAGTAGGGCTACTAAAAGTTGTATTTTTTAAATGAGACATCCTATATTTGACTTGATTTTTAAATTCTACATAAAATTCTAACACTTTTTTGTATAACATGTTATATGGCTAAATTTGACACTTTCTTAAATATTTGACTTTAAACGAAAAAAAATATAAAATTGATGCACATCTATGATTAGCAATATAACGCCTAGTTGTGCCACTAAAAATAAAATATTTTGCTTCTGCACAAAATAGGCATGGAATAAAGGAGTGCTTTCGTAATTTTGTTGGAATATTACATACAGGGTGTTTTTGAATATATTACATACAGGGTGTCCAAATTTAAATGCCCAACTTTAACATATTTAAAGCAATTTATTTCAATTTTTTTAAATGGAACCCCTGTATATTTTTATATATTCTTTTTAAGCATCAAAAATCTACAACTTTTATTACATAAACTGTATATCTATCTTCAATAGTTTTAGAAAAATTTTATAAAAAATTTTAAAATTCCCTTTTTTGCGTAATTTAGAAAATTACCAACTCGATCAAAGTAGCCACAGTAGCTGTCAGTAAAACAAAAGTATTTAATATGAATACAATAGTTTATTATCTAAAATTAATCCAATGAAAATTTAGATAATATAATAATTTGTTAATAAAATTGCTACAAAAAAATGATCTAATAACCTTAAGGTTTTAACATCAGAATCTACAGTAAGCAAGACTACAAGAAAATATAAATATCCTCCATTTCATATTACATTAAACCAAGAGTTACACGCTGAAGATTTTAAAGTCCGTGTTAAGTTTTGTAACCCAATGATAAGGCGAGTAGGACCATTTCCATTCAATTTTGATAGTCGAAAACTTATATTAATAGGTACTAATTTTTAAAGTTATACAGAAAAAAACACTTATCAGACTAAAAAAAAATCGCTTTTAAAAGTTAATCAAATGTTTTCATAGTTATATTTTAAAAGGTGCTCAAATAAGCGTCAGCCTTCACGAATACACATGTTGAACCTTTTAATAATATTTTGTCTAGTTTTAACTAGCATGTCTGGTGATGTAGTTCCTGCATGTTTTCCCTTGCTGTAGGTGGTTGAGTGTAAATACGATCTTTAATATAACCCCACAAGAAAAAATCTAATGGAGTTATATCGCAAGATCTTGGTGGCCATTCGATAAAACCGCTACGACCAATCCGTTTTTGATTAAAATTAGCGTCCAAAAATTTACGAACGTCCCGATGGTAATGAGCATGTGCACCGTCTTGCTGCAGCCACATGTCTCTTCTTTCTTCTATGCTGAGCGGTCTGAGAAGAATAGGCAGCTCAACGTTCAAAAAATCTAAATATCTTTGTCCATTAAGTGGTTCATTAAAAAAATACGCACCTATAATATGGTTTCCAATGATTCCACACCAAACATTTTATGACCAGTGATTTTGATGTTGTATCTCTCGTACTCAGTGGTGATTTGTTATTGCATAATAATGTATATTATGTCCGTTTACAGCTCCATTGCTTCTAAATGTAGCTTCATCGGAAAATATAATATTCGCTAAAAAGTCCGGATATGCTTTTATTCGCCTTATCATTAAGTTGCGAAAGTTAACACGCCTTTCAAAATCTTCATCGTGCAACTCTTGGTGTAATTCCATATGATATGTATAATATTTATATCTTCTTGTGGTCCTGCTTACTGTAGATTATGATGTCTCAGTTAAACTAGCAAGTTGTCGACTACTTAAACTGGGATTTTCTTCTATATGAAGTAGAATTTCCAACTTTTTATCTTGATTTGTAGCAATTTTATTGACAACTGTTCTCTTCGAATATGCCACGTTGCTACTAGCATCAAATCTCTCCATGACATTTTGAAAGGCCACTTTAGAAAGAGCGCGTCGATCCGGATACTTTGCTTCGTATAGCCTTTTGGCTAGAAGGCAATTTTTTTGAGCTTAACCCAATATATAGACCATATCTATCATTTCATTTTGTGAAAAATTCATTTTAAATTAGACGAGAACACGAAAGACGAAATACAATGCACTAACGACAACACGTTTTTGACATTTCATACATTTAGTCGCCAGTTGCTACAGACTGTTTTTTCCATGGCTACTTTGATTGATCGAGTTGTTGATTTTCTAAATTACGCAAAAAAAGGAAAATATTTCGAAAACTATTGAAGATAGGTATATAATATGTTTAATAAAAGTTGTAGATTTTTTTATCCTTAACAAGAATAAATAAAAATATATAGGGGTTCCATTTAAAAAAACTGAAATAAATTGGTTTGAAAATGTTAAAGTTGGACATTTAAATTTGGACACCCTGTATGTGATATCTTGAATATTACGAAAGCAGTCTTTTATTCCATGTTTTTTTTTGTGCAGAAGCAATATTTTTTATTTTTAGTGGCACAATTAGGCATTATATTGCTAATCATAGATGTGTATCAAATTTAATTTTTTTTGTTTAAAGCTAAATATTTTAGAAAGTATCAATTTTAGCCATATGAAATGTTATATAAAAAAGTGTTAAAATTTTATGTAGAATTTAAAAATCAAGTCGAATATAGGGTGTCCCATTTAAAAAAATACAACTTTTAGTTGCCCTACTTTTTTGACGCACCCCATATAATTTAAAATATTTTTAAAATGAGCCCGACTTACCTATATATCTCGCAGCGTAAACAGTTTGTTTCCAGTTTTTACCTGTTTGACGTAAATTTACTTTTTCCAATCGTTGACTCACCCTGTACATTATGTAGTGCCAAATGACTATAATTAACTATTATTATTAAAAGTTACAACTACCAACTTTAGTACAATAATATAATGATACATATTTCGAGAAAGCTATATTTGTTTATATATAGTGGATTTCAAATCACTAAAAATAGTGAAAATTATGTAAAACTCATTTTTCAGAACACTTATACCTACCGGTAAAAGTTGTTTTTTTTTCAAAGAAGAGATAGAATTCCGATTTAGTTTAATAATTTAGTCAGAAATGTACAGAAGGAGCTCTTTTCTTTTATTTTTAATTCATTCGAAATTACTATGAATGGTGGCATTGATATATTTTTAATTTTAATAATACATCTCGGTAAATGAAAGTATGCACCTTAAAACAAGAGGATAATTAAATCTAGAAGGCTATGGAATTTTGTGTGTATTTTGTGCCTGTCAAACGAGTATAAACTAATATTTCAGACCAACCAATCAATAAAACTCCGAGTTAAAAATAGCAGAAATATACTTATTTTAAGTTTTTTAAAATTATATTGCAAAAAAGTGGACCATATTAAAATGTATCATCGTTATCGGAAATATCTTACTGATCTAATTAAAATTTGTCACATTCAAATCATGGAAAACAATTTGTTTACAAGAATACAGAACATGTTGCTGATGATTTCGCCGAAGTTCTTCAAGATGTCTAAGCGGATAGTAAATTACTTGGTGGGAAAATATTATATCTACTTCATAAAACACCGACACTTACTAAGGGTCAGTTTTTCAACAAAGTAGTTATAATAGGGGAGCGCCTCCTCCTCCTCCTCTTCCTCTCTCTCATGTCCCTCATTCTTAACTTCCTCCCCTTTTATTCTCATTCGCATCATATTTTTTAATTTTTTCTCTTTGTTCTCCCACATTTGATTTTGCATTCTTAAGTCTTATAAATAGGTGCATCATGATCATTTTAGTATGTTAAGGTACGAGTGACTGTTAAAAGAAAAAAATCTGTTGAATAAATCTATTAATAATAATATTAAAATAAAATGAGTGAATCAGTTGGAGAAAGAAATCGATCCATTCCGCTTCAGACAATTAGCCTCGAAGAAATTATACCAGGAGTTCAAGAAGAAAATATACCATTAGTTCGAGTAGAAAATAATGGGATTGTTTTAAAAAATTTGAATAAAACTGAGAGTGAAGAGAAAAAAGTGTTTTGTGCTATTTGTTTTGAAATAATCGAATATTATGATTCATGTAGACCAAATACATGTTCCCACATTTTTTGTTTAAAATGTATTTTAAGATGGAATGATGAAAATGGTTGTTCTATAATGGTAAACAATTGTCCTGTATGTCGCACTAGATATTACTATTTGGTACAAATCTTCAAAGATGTAATTAGACATCATTTTGTTGTAATTTTAAAAAGAGGATAATATTTTTTATAATTTGTGTTTGTGAAAACTCTGCTAACAAATAATTTTGTAAAAAAAAGTAAATGTAAATATATATAATAATTGACACACATTTTTTCCTTTTCCTATATTGAAACGACAACAATGATCTAACAAGTTTTTTAATACATACTAATTTTCACATTACATAACAAAACAATTGTTATGGGTTTACACAAAAAGTGCCACGCCCTAAAATGGCACCACTTTTGCAAATGGAAGCTTAAATTTTCTTATGGGAATTTACATGTAAAAATGACGGTTTTGATTGTCGGACCGGCATAGCCTAATCTACTACTTTTTAATTATACTAATAATATTAATATAATTTGCATCAAGTAAGAGAAAACTCAATTGAATACAGAAACAAGCGTTAACAAAATGTTATGCTAATATATGAGTGCTTCTAGTGGCAGTTGACATAATCGACACTTTTTTTTTTACATATGATTAGCTATTTCATTTACAAATACAGTGTCAGATGTTAGAATAAAAAGAAGTATTTTGCATATAGCAATGAAAATATATAACCGCTTATAGTAACAGTTGACATTTTTTAAAATTAATATTGTTGACGTATTCTACTTATTATCTTTACAATTTATGTTTAAAATTAATATTTTTGATATAATCTACCCATTACGTTTATAACCTATATTTAAAATTAATATTGTTGAAATAATCTACCCATCACCTTTACAAACTATGTTTATTATTAATATTTAACAATATAATTTTCTATCTCTTTTTTTTCATTTTTGTTGCAGTAAAAGCAAGCATGTTCAGGAATTAGTAGAAAAAGATGTATCCTACAAATAGCACAATGTAAATCAGAAGCACTAACAACATAGGCTCTTTTGTAGTGGCAGCTCACATGATCGGACTCCCCTCTCCGTAAATATCTCATGTGAATTGCACTACAAGGAAGGCAAATAGCAAATGTTCCTAGTCTTCGACTTTCAATTTTAGAGTAGCTTTGTATAACACATACATCTTTTTCTTCAAAATTATTAAATAATTCACTAGCCCTAAACTTGCTTACTTTTACGTCAGCCTCGGTTCCTAAATTTAGTAATTGTCCATCCATATCCACTCCTTCGTCAATTTCCTGATCATCTTCCTCCATCTCTTCTTCTTCCTCCTCAATATAATTAATGTCTATGTTACATAAGAATGATCTTCTAACAAGCCTAGATGATTTGTCCCAAAATGAATGTTTATAAGTGATGGAATCGCCTTCCAAGTTAATAAAAATTTCTTTTCTTTCCTCAATTTGAGCGGCGTTCTCCACATTATTTTCTTCAAATTGGTCGGCGTTTCCAATCATATTTTCTGCCATCGTTAGGAGCTTTAGATTTAGATAGATATATTTGATAAAAAACAATTTTGGTTATAGCTTATAAAATAATATCGACAACTGATATTACAGCGAATGATACTGTATGATCGTCGAGTGGATGTTCTTAAGTATATATCCCATCAACCACCACTTTTACTACCTGCAATACTTAAGTTTTTTTTTTTTTTGCTGTCCCTTTCCCTGTCAGTTTCCTCGGGGGGGGGGGGCGCCAAGGGGGGCTTCGCCCCCCTCCCCGCTCCGCCAACCCCCCTCACCCTCACGTTATCTTCTTTCTCTCCCTTCCTTCTTTCTCTTTTTTATATGTTTCTCCGTTTTCCTTCCTTCTCCTTTTTCCTTCCTTCTCCTTTTTCCTTCCTTCTTCTTTTTCTTTCCTTCTCCTTTTTTCTTTTCTTCTTTTTTAATCTAACCTAACCTAACCTAACCTAACCTAACCTAACCTAACCTAACCTAACCTAACATAACCTAACCTAACTTAACTTAACCTGAAGAGGGTAGCCCGAAATTGGGGAACCGGGATTTTAGTCTCGGAAATTCAGGGGTCCGGGGGGGGGGGAGGGGGGTAAGGTTGTTGATCGGCTTGGGAAAGTGGTTTTTAGAGATTGTCGTTCAACTTTAAGTAGGACACATGTGATTAACTTTTGCATATAAAATCGCCTCAGCGAAGAGACGAATGCAATTGATTTCTGCATTCACACTGTGCAGAGCTCGCGAGTTTTCTGGTGTTTACATTGTGTCTATTTGGTAAATTTTTATTTTTATTTCTAACATTTTTATTTGGCAAGATTTAATTCTTATATATATTGGTGACATTTTTATGTACATTTGTGGCATTTTTATTTATTATTACGATTTTTTTTCATAATGGACAATTTTTTGACATCGACTAGCAAAATAATTGACAATGACTTTGACTTATACACATGTACTCAAATGCAGAATTTTGCAAACCAACAAAACAATGAAACAGACGTATTTACAACTAGTCAACAACAAACTATTCAGGACTTGAATGAAATTATTTATAATAGCCAAGTTCAGAATAATGCCAACAAACACAACAACGAAAAATATTTATTTACAGCTACTCAACAACAAACTCTTGACGATCTTAATGACATTATTGACAACAAAACGCACTTAATTACAACAAAAACTAAACAAACTCTTGAAGAACTGAATGACATTGACGAAACTCAAAATTCTAGCGATGAGGATATTGTTTGTTTTCAAAAATCTAATCCAAATTATTTAACATTAAAATCGCCAATTAATTCTCCGAGACCAATTTGCTCTCCCTTTTTGTTTAGTGAAAATTCTGATTCGGAAGAAGAACAAATTGATCAAAATTTAAGTTTGGCTATTTGTCCTACTAATTCACCATATGATATTGTAAATTCTGATTCGCAAGAAAAACAAATTGATCAAAATTTAAGTTCGGCTATATCTTCTATTAATTCACCATTTGCTATTGTAAATTCTGATCCGCAAGAAAAACAAATTGATGCAAATTTGACTTCGGATATTTCTCCTAATAATTCACCAGTTGAACAAAATTCAATTTCGAAACCATCATTTATCATTAAAAAAAAATTTAAAATTAATAAAAAAAATAAAAAACAAATAGCAAACCTTAAGTGTCTGGGTTTCGCTATTCAAAATTTAACTAATTTGATCACAATTAAAAAGGGAGACGAAAGTACGGTGAATTATGTTAAACAGGCCTTTGACAAATTAGTTGACTCATTTGAAGAAATGGATTCATAAAGTCAATTAATTTCTATTGCTTTTTTCAAAATTTGACTATAACTAAATAAAAATGCACAATATTAATTTTATTATTATACAAAGAACTTCAAAAATGCAATTGCTTTTTTCAAAATTTGACTATAACTAAATAGAATTGCACAATATTAATTTTATTATTATTATTATGCAGAAAACTTCAGAAATGCATAAGTGTGTAACATGTAATAAAGTCTTTACTAGAAAGGATAATTTACTGCGACATATTAAAAAACATGTTAACGGAAATTCCACAAAACTCAACAGTTGGTTGAAAAAACCAAAGCTTGTTAAAGGTAAGAACATTTTATTTTTCATGTCATATTTTGTAAAATATTTTTTTCTTAATTTATATAGATTCTACAAATATTGTAAAATATTGTAAAGAATGCAAGAAAAATATAAACCAAAGTCTATGGGGTGGACATCTTCGATCTAGTGTGCACAAGAACAATTCCAAAATAGGCTTGGAGGAAGGTGTTGAAATTATCAAGTCAGCATTCAGGGAACGAATAATATCTTATAGGATTTCCTCACATCAAAACTTCATAAATGTGAAAGAATATTTTCAACATTTGGAATACAAAATTGCACATCTAATAGATCAAGAACTGCAGAAACATAAATGTATCAAGCTAAATATGGAACTGTTCGGTTTCTATTTTAACCCCAGCAGCGACAGCTATGATGTCAAATCTTTTAATGCGCCGTTCCAAGTCATTTGCCAGGGATATCAGAAAAAAGAACTGTTAGAGCAAATCTGCACCATTATTGACCAGAAAGCTGACGAATTTGCAGAAAGAGATTCAGGTAAAGAATTTATTTTCGATTTTACAACAGCAACAAAAAAAGTAATTTTTTAATTTTTACGTTGCAGGATGGGCTTTGATGAATTTACTTCATTTGGAAATTAATGTTAACAAGCACAATCCGCTGAGAGCCTCATCTTTTATCGAACTTCCTCAAGAGATCAAGAGACGTCAAGCTGTGATCAACATTAGGAATGATGACAACTTTTGCTTCGCCTGGGCAGTTGTGTCTGCTCTTCACCAACCACGCGGATTAGATTTTGAAACTTCATCCTACCCACACTACTCTTCTGTTTTGGATATGTCAGGTATAGAATTTCCAATGTTGCTAAAGAACATTAAGATTTTTGAAGAAAAAAATAACATTTCTATTAATGTATATGGATTAGAAATTATAAATCCTAAAAAGGGGTATGAAGTAATTGGTCCACTTTATTATTCATCGAATAAAAAAAATCAACATGTCAATTTATTGTTAATAAGTGATGATGATGAAAAAACTTTTCATTATTGCTATATTAAAGATTTATCAAAACTAGTTTCGGCACAAATTTCTAAACATCACGGAAAAAAATATATTTGCGATGGTTGTTTACAATATTTCCCTACAGAAGAAAATTTATTACAACACAATAGCTATGATTGTGATCATTTACGAATTAACCTACCTTCTAAAGAATTAATAAAAGATAAGTTTGGAAACTATTCATATGATAATATTTTGAAATTTGTAAATTATCATAAACAAATGAAAGTTCCTTTCGTGGTGTATGCAGATTTTGAATGCATTTTAAAGCCTTTAAATAATGACAATGTTGATAAAAATCCTAATACTTCATACACCTTAAAACAATATGAACATATTCCACATTCATTTGCCTATTACATTAAATGTTCCTTCGACGATAATTATTCTAAATTTGAAAAATATAGAGGTCAAAATTGTGATACATTATTTATAAATTCTTTAGAAAGAGATGTGTATAACATATACAATAAATATTTAAAGGCTCCTAAAAAAATGATCCCTTTGAACGAACTGGACAAAATTTATCATAACTATGAAAAAGTTTGTCATATTTGTAATAAACCTCTTTTAAATGACAGGGTTGCAGATCATTGTCATATAACCGGTCTTTATAGAGGTCCAGCTCATTCACTCTGCAACATAAATTACAGAATACCTAACTTTATTCCAGTTATATTGCATAATTTGCGTAATTATGATTCTCATCTATTTCTTAAAAAATTATGCTTAAACAAAGAACAACTAACAGTTATCGCACAAAACAAGGAAAAATATATTTCATTTGAAAAGCTTATTCATGTGGATAACTATTTTGATAAAAAGACACAAAAGGCTAAGAAAAAAAATATATCATTAAGGTTTATTGATTCCTTTCAATTTCTATCCCATTCTTTATCAAAACTCTCTGAAAGCTTAAAAGATGAACAATGTAAGGAAATAAAAAAAATTTTCAATGATGAAGAAAGATTTAAACTTATTCGGCAAAAAGGTGTATTTCCTTACAGTTATATTGATGATTATTTAAAATTAGAAGAAACAACTTTACCTCAGAAAGACCAATTTTATAATACTTTAACGGATGAGCACATCAGTGATGCAGAATACCAAAGAGCTGTAAAGGTTTGGCAATTGTTTAAATGTGAATCTCTTGGTCAATACTCCGACGTTTACTTACTTTCTGATACTTTACTTTTGGCAGATATTTTTGAAAATTTTAGAAGCACTTGTTTATCCACATATAAGCTCGATCCAGCTCATTTTTACACTTTTCCAGGTTTATCCTGGGAGGCGTGTTTGCGTTATACTGGAATAGAGTTAGAATTGTTAACTGATCCAGATATGATACACTTTTTCAAAAAAAGCGTTCGCGGTGGTGTGAGCTCTTGCATTTGTAGAAAATCTGAAGCTAATAACCCATTTCTTTTAAATTTTGATCCTTTAAAGCCAACTAAATACATAATTTATTATGATGCAACAAATTTGTATGGTTATGCAATGTCACAGCACATTCCAACGGGAGATTTTGTTTGGTTAACAGATAAAGAAATCAATGATTTAAATATTATGAATATTTCTAAAAAATCTAATAAGGGATATGTTTTCGAAGTTGATTTAGAATATCCTACAAGTCTACATTCCTATCATAACGATTTTCCGTTTTGTCCAGAAAACTTTAAACCGCCAAATTCTAGATGCATAAAATTAATACCCAATTTAAATGATAAATCAAAATATGTTATTCACTATCAATTATTAAAACAATGTTTGGAACATGGACTCAAGTTAACTAAAGTTCATAGAGTTTTACAGTTTTCTCAATCTGATTGGTTGAAAAAATATATAGACTTGAATTCAAGATTAAGAAATGATTCAAAGAATGAATTTGATCGTAATACTTACAAGTTGGCAAATAATAGTATTTATGGCAAGACTATGGAAAATGTTGATAGGAGAATTGACGTAAGACTTGTTACAGAGTGGGAAAAAAATAGAAGAAAAGATGGTGCTGAGAATTTAATTGCAAAACCATATTTCAAGGACTTAACAATATTTTCTGAAAACTTGGTAGCTATTCAAATGCAAAAGATTCAAGTTACTTACAATAAACCAATATATGTAGGCTTCTCAATATTAGATATATCTAAAACTGTCATGTATGAATTCTTTTATAATTTTTTAAAACCTCTTTATCAGGAAAATATTTCACTTTTATACACCGATACCGATTCGTTCATTTTAGAAGTCACAACTCCAAATATTTATTCTGACATGATAAAAAATATTCACAAATTTGACACATCTAATTATGAATTTAATAATATTCATGAAATGCCTATTACAAAGTCAGTTATAGGAAAATTCAAAGATGAATATGCTGGTGAACCCACTACTGCTTTCTTTGGTACTGGAGCAAAAGCATATTGTATTAAAACGGAAAACAGTTTAACAAAAAAAGCAAAAGGTGTTAAAAAAAGTGCAATTAAAAAGCAGTTGGATTTTATTCATTATAAAGATGTTGTTGAAAATCATTCTAAAACCTTTTGTTCAATGTATGTTTTTCGATCTAGACAACATACAATTTTTACAGAGTTAATTAATAAATTGGCTTTGAGTTCCGAAGATGATAAGCGGTATAAAATTCCCTATAGTTTTAATACATTAGCTTGGGGACACCAAGATATTGCTTTGTATCAATGGAATGCAGAACATGAAGATTTAGATATATTTATGTAGATATTATAAGGTATTTAAATTTGTTGTTTTTGAAACCAAAGTTAGTCTTCATAAGTCTTTCACAAAATGTGCATAGAAACTTTTGACAAAGAAATTGATAACAGTTATTTTAAAACATATGAAAAACGACTTTCCACTTTTAAAAAATGGAAAGGAAAATTGAGACCAGAAGTGTTAGCTGGAGCTGGCTTTTACTATACTTCAATCAATGATATTTGTAAATGTTTTTATTGTGGTATTGAAATTTTTGATTGGTTAAGTTATGATGATCCTATTGTGGAGCATAAGAAATTTGCTAGGAATTGTGATTTAAATAACTGTTTATGGAAAAATAGGAATCGAATAATTGTAACCATTCAAAATAAGTCTTCAAGCTACACATTTTATATAGTATTATTAATATCCTTATTTATGAACTTTTACATATATTTAAATTAAGTATTTTATTGTTATTTTTTTACAACTGCTTTTGCTTTCGTGGTGAAAGTATCTGCTTAATGTTAATAAATTTGGAATATAATTATTAATTTGTTTTAATGACTATCAGTAGATCTCAATTTATTCTTCTTTATTTTATTTTCCAAAATGTTTTTTATGTTCATCATCCCCCTGGCGTAACACAGTGTGAAATATGTTTTTCTAATAAAACAGACGTCACTCTAAGTAAATATTGTAAATTTATGAAAATTGGATTAATTAACAATAGTACAATTAGTTGGATGGAACGAATAAATGGAAATGAAAATGCAAGTAAATTTTTTAAAATTTTGTATCATTATCCAAATCGATCTATTTTTGATACAAATTGGATAGAAAGGTTAGAGTTTAAAAATAATCAGTTACAAATTTTAACCCCCAACTGTACCAATTATTATGACGGATTCAAAAATTATTACTTTTCCATCATTAGTGTTACATTAAACTTTGCATTATTTTTATACATTACCATTTTAATTATTTATCTTTATTACAAATTTCAAACTGGAAATCTATTTTTTCATTAATCCATTTTAATCAAAACTTTAAAGAAAGTGGGGATGAGAATATTTAAGTACAAGAATAACACAATATGTTTCAGTCTCGTTTAGTCATTATGAACAACGCCGTGGTTCATAAACCTTTGGAAACGCTTCTTAATTCAAAAATTTATTTTTTAAATAATTCTTTGTCAAAATTTGTTCTTGTTGGCATTAGTTTAAATGATTTTTCTCCAAAAATTGTAATTGGTGGAAAAACTGGATTTTCAATCGCACTAACCGAAGAAAATTGGAAAGACATTTGTGTTCATCAAGGAATTATTGTAAACAATTTCTACTTTCCTCAAGTTGATCAAACCAGTGTGAATATAAACAACATTCATCTGCAGGTTCAGAAAATAAATGATACCCCTGTTCTACAAATTACAAAAGGCCCACACTTCATATACTTAGGACAAGAGTCTTTGGACAATTTGTGGCGATTAAAGGAAATTATTGATTATAGATTATCTATACTTAAAAGGCAAGAATTCAATACATATTTCAAAATATTTCAAAATAATATTTCATCTGATTGTGGCGACTTGTGTACGCATGTTTATAATATAATAAGTCCAACAGAAAATCCTAACAGTGAAAATGTTTCAACTATGATGGAATTACTTGCTTTATATCCTGAACAAATGGAAAACAAATTGAAGCAAAATGGAACAAAACGAAAATATTACGAAGAAAACAATGAAAATGGATCAAAAAGAAAATATTACGAAGAAAACAATATCTTTTCTGGAAGAGAACAATAAGGTGCATGTGTTAGTGAAGTGGAGCTTTGCTTACAGACAAGCCCGTAGGAGTAACTTTCAGATGTGGTACTTAGATAGACTCCGTTTTGAAAAAAGAATAAATGATTGTAAACTTATTCTAGATTCGATATTATCTGAGGAACATAGAAATAAAATATATTTGACACGTTTTAATAAAAATTGTATTTGATGTTTTACTTAATAAAATTTTAGTTTAGTAAATGTGAATTTTATTTGAAATTAATTAGCACATTAAGACTTTGTAATTTGTATCAGCTAAAGCATAAAGTGAGGAACAGAAATAAAACAAATTTAACTAAAATTTAATTTCAATTTAATTAAACAATATTTTTTTTATCAATCCATGTATTATATTTTTTATCAAGTCCTAACCATTTCACATAAACTTTGTTTCCTTTCCTTCTCAAAATCTTCTCAATAAGATACACATCGGTATGCTTTACTTTTAGTAATTCTTGCTCATAAAAACCACCCAGAATGTCCTGATTATCTTCGTCTTGAATTAAATATGTCCAAGGGTTTGTCATCTTAACTTCTTTAATGTGGAATATCTCATTTGACCAATTTGGTGTGTAACCTTTTGAAAATGCCTCTCGATGCTTGCTTATTCGTACGTGATCACCCACTTTAAACTTTGGAGATTTTATATCTAACGTTTTAGCATGAGTAAATGCAGATTTCAAGATTCTATTTTCATTTGTTTTATTTACTTGTTTTGGCTTCATTCCTATTGAAGAATGTTTTGTATTGTTATAATCTTTTACAATATCCGCTAATATATTAAACCATTTGTAATTTCCTTGAATGCTAAATATTTTCCACATATTATTCTTTAAAGTCCTGTTCACTCTTTCTACTATACTCGCTTTCAAATTGGAAAACGTGCTATAATGGTTAATTCGAAATTGTTGCATCAAATTTTGAAAATTTACATTGAAAAACTCTCTTCCTCTATCCGTTTGCAAGTTTTTTGGTGGAGTTTTTGCACTGATTAATATTTTTTTCATTGCCGCTGTTACGTCTTTTCCAGATTTAGATTTTAACGGTTCGGCCCAAACATACTTAGAAAATACATTTATGGTAATCAAGATATATTTAAATCCCTTATTAAATTTGGCATAGGGTAACATTTCAACCAAATCAGCTTGAAAAAGATCATTTAACCCTTTCACTACCACCCTTCTGCGTTTGTAGTTTTTTCTAGCAGGTTTATGTAATTCATTAACGACTTGCTGTTTAACGGTTGTCATGACAACAAACTTGTTTATTCAATTTTAAGGAAGTTCACTTTCTATGTTTTGTAATAATTCGAAATATAACTTTTATATGTTTTTTCCCATTCATTCAATTTATCAATTTGTATTGTATAACTTTTTTCATTTAAAATTTTACTAATTTTAGTAATCTCCTTTTCTAACGCATTAAAGGATTTTTTTATCTCTCCAGTTAAGAAAGTAGTTGATCTACTATCACTATTTTTTAATTCCTCCTCTGTTTTATTTAATTCTTGTTCTAATTTCTTAATTACACTGGACATTATATTTTCCAAGGAAATATATTGTTGATTTTCTTCCAAAGTGAGTTGGTCAATTGTTCTACTGTTAAGAATGCTATTTTGATTTCTTTTTTTTTCATCATCTAACCTTTTTATAAAAGTTCTTAATTGTTTAATTTTTTCCTTGTGTTTTTCAATTATTACTTCTCTTATATTTGTTTCCATTATTTTATTAATTTTGTTGATATCATCACTTAATTTTTTGTCTTCCTTTTTAACATGTTCATTTAAAAATTGCAAATCTTTACTTATTTGATTTAGCGTTAGCAACTGTTTATTAACGTTTTCAATTGAGGTATAGCATCCTTTAATCTGGTTCTCATACTTTAAAAAATTTTCATCAAAAACCTTAAGCTTTTTAGCAAAGATTTCATTATTTGTTTCATTTTCACCTAATCTCCTTTTTAAATTATTAATGTCACTTATTCTCTCTTGATTTTGTTTTGAAATATGGCGTCCAAATTTATCAACTGTCATGTTGAGCTTTCATTAAACAATAAATATGATTATATTTGATAGCTGTTATTTATAGTATTACTTTATCTTCTCTTAATTCTTCAATAATAGAGATAATCTCGTTACTATGAGCATTA
The DNA here is from genome assembly GCA_030620095.1 of Kuschelorhynchus macadamiae. Classification (NCBI taxonomy): domain Eukaryota; kingdom Metazoa; phylum Arthropoda; class Insecta; order Coleoptera; family Curculionidae; genus Kuschelorhynchus; species Kuschelorhynchus macadamiae. The sequence goes on from JAUTXW010003595.1 coordinate 45,571, forward strand.
TTTCCCGCATCACTTGATGAAATTAATAAACGTAGCCTATCAACAATTTCGTTAACATTATTCCAGTATACATAGTCTGTATTTGATCTGTTTGTTTTCAAAATTAATCCCTTTCCTGTAGATTTGGCTCTAGTTGTTCTAAACGGAGGTTTTGGTTTGTTAAATGCTGTAACTAATCTTGGCAAGGTTTTTGTCTTTGTAATCCCCTTTCTTTGTAAATATGGTCCTATTATTGTAACATATTTGTGTGATGTATTTCCTTGAACTTGTTCATTTGAATCAAAATTCCTACGATATACATTTGTTTTAGCTAGAATGTTCATGTAATTATCTAAATCTTCCTTCTTATAACCTTTCGGTTCTTTTTTGAAAAGCAATTCGTATAAACCTGGCGTGCCTGTGTACGTTATTCCTCCCACTTTAATGTCTTTTCCAATAATTTCTACCGGTATCTGTGTTAAACCAAAAGAAAACTTATCCGTTTCGAGGTCATGAACTATTCCATAATAATGGTCAAATTTATGTTGTGTATCTTTCACACCCTCATCAATATATGATCTGGGTAATTCATGAAAATCTGCTAAGTAATCTTTATATGATGGTGTACCAACATAGGTTTGAATTGTTTTTCTAGTTTGTTCCAATATGTCTGACAAGTTTAAATTTGTTGTTGTGTCACTAGAAGGATCTGAAGTTTCTGCTATAACAGTTGATGACAATGGTTGTACTACAGGAGAGGAAGAAGTGATACTACTGTCATTTAAAAATGTTGGTAGTTCTGTAGGGAGTGACGGAGTTTTTCCTGTTTTCTGAATATTTTTCGTCGGAGTTGATGTTTTATAAAGCTTTGTAGGTGTTTTGAAATCTTCATACTTTGAAACTCTTTCTTCTTTTAAATCGAATGGTTCGGATTTACCAATACTTGAAATTAGCTGTTTAAGTGGTTGTGTTATTGGTCTATAAGTTTGTTCTAATTCGGACTGAGCAGAAGAAGTAGCTAATTTCAAGCTTTGATATTTCTGCTTCACGGCTTGTCTGGATCTTATTAATTCTCGAGCTAAACGTTTATCCATGCTGTACAAGTTTTAAATGAAATAAAACTGCAAATTTTTTACTTTTATAAATATATAAAGGAATCGAATTTACTCCTATATCTGCCGTGATTTACTTCACAATCTTTGTCAATTACAAGAAAGCCATATGGATCCATCCAACAGTTAGCACAAATATTTTTAAACTGATCAAATGTCATATCTAATATACAGTGGTCATTATATATATGTTTTAAACTCAAACAGTCCTGTTTAAATAAAATTAATAAGTTTGCATTTTCTCGAATTAGACGTTTAAGGATTGAGGAATATCCTTGAAAAATAAAAAAACAATCGGTGTTTCTATGCCTTCCATGCGTGAAATAGTCCCTAATAATAGATTGATTATGACAAGGAATATCATCAAAAATGATAACGGAATTTGGCTTTATCTCATGAGGTGAAATAATGTTCTCATCGCTATCATATTCAAAGTATCCAATTTCTTTCATAGGTTTTAACAACTTTCTTAAATATTCATATTTTGGTTGATCTAATGACTTTGAATAAACATAGACATTTTCAAACCTAATTCCATTTGGATGCTCGAGCAGTGTAAGCATAACGTTGGTTTTACCGCTACCACTGCAACCAACTATAAGCCCTCTTTTTGAACCACCGCAAAATAAGTCACCATGCTTTCTCAACTGTTTACTTAAAATTTTTTCATCATGATTATTTACTGGTAATGAGAATTTTTGTTTTTCAATCCTCATTCTTAATCACACTAGTAAATATTTTTAGCTGTAAAAGTATTTATACCAGAAAAATGTCAATGTGCTTTTAGTATAAAAAGAACTTCAATGACTGTGGGTCGCCATAAGTTGAAAAAAACTATTAAAACACGTAATAGAAAAGGCTCTGGTTTAGTAAATAAATTAATTAGCAAACTACCTTTCGAAGTTCATATACCAGGATATAATTATTGTGGTCCCGGCACCAACTTGGAAAAAAGATTAACTAGAGGTGACGTTGGTATAAATCCATTGGATTCCGCTTGCAAAGAACATGATATATCTTACTCTCAGACTGAAGATTTATCAAAAAGACACATATCTGACCAAATATTAGAAAAAAAAGCCTGGGATAGGGTAAAAGCTAAAGATTCTTCTATTGGTGAAAAAATTGCAGCTTTAAGTGTTGCAGGAATAATGAAGGGTAAAAGAAAGTTCGGTTTGGGATTAAAAAATACAAAAGGGGGTAAACTTAAATTGAGAAAAAAACGTATCATTCGAACGCCCAAAAAAATTGGAGGATTTCTACCTCTTTTGTTTCCCATTCTTGGCGCCCTGGGTGCACTAGGTGGAGGCGCGGCAGGAATTGCTAAGGCAGTAAATGATGCTAAAGCAGCTAAACAGCAACTAGAAGAAATACATAGACATAATATTGCAATGGAAAATGCTTCTAAAGAAGGGAAAGGATTATATATTAGACCATATAAAGGAAAGGGACTATTTATTAGACCTTATAAAGGAGGATCCGTCAAAATGAAAGCAATCAGACAAAAAAAAACTCAAAATAAGTTTTCCAAAAAGAGCACTTACGAACAATGATATTATTAAATATGTAAAGCTGTTAAAAATAACTGGCTTTAGAGGTGTTTTTATGCTCGATGAACTTCCAAAAAAAATTAATCTGAAAGAATGTGGTATTGTAAATTTGGATAAAAAACAAAATAAAGGATCTCATTGGACTGCTTATATTAAAAATAACAAAAATGTAATATATTTTGATAGTTATGGAAATTTAAAACCACCTTTTGAACTTCTCAAATATTTTAATTCGAATGGCAAAGTGGATGTATTTTATACTTATGAAAATAAACAAAAATTTAATTCATATAACTGTGGTCAACTATCCCTAAAATTTTTGCAAAAAAATATATAAACTCATTATTTATTGTAATATCTCATTCATAAATAAACTGCAATGTCTACCACAATTGCCATATCAGGAAACAGTTCTGTTTTGTCTGCTGATTTTAATCCGCCCATATATTTAGAGGATGAAAAACAATATTACCTGGGTTTAGCTGATTTTGAAACGTTTATGACTATCCCCAATATAAAAGAAGGATATAATAAATTTTATATAGATAAAAAAGTAATTGTTATTCCCGACGGAACTTATGACATTACAGATATAGAAACATACATAAGAGAAAGTATAGAAGATTTATTTCCGAATGAAAAAATTTTTTTTCTTTTAAAAGCAAATGTTAATACTCTAAAAACTTTTTTAATGTGTAGTAGAATAATTGATTTTACCAAGGAAGATTCGATAGGAAAAATGTTGGGTTTTAATAGCAGGATACTAGAAGCTATGAAAGAGGAAGAATCAGATAATGTTGCAAAAATAACTAAGGTGAATGCTATTTGTATTGACTGTAATATTTGTGTCGGTTCTTACAATAATGGTAAACCTGTTCATATTATTCACCAGTTTTATCCAACTGTAGCTCCAGGGTATAAAATAGTTGAATCTCCTTTGCCCATTTTGTATTTTCCAGTTAGCGTCAAAGCAATTAACAATATAACAGTTAAAATAGTTGATCAAGACGGAGAACTTATCAGTTTTAGAGGAGAAACTATAACAGTAAGGTTACATTTACAAACAAGTGAAATATAAAATGGTAGTTAGATATAATAGAGCCCTTGGGATGAGACTTGCCCCTACTACTATCAACAAAGTAAAAACTTATAAAAAGAAAAAGCCTAAACAACAGTTCAGTATCAAATCCAACACCAACAAGTTAAGACGAGATAATCGTAAATTTCTCACATCCTTGGGTTTCACTGTTTTAAAATAATGAACATATTAAACGTAAACGAAAAGCTTTATGTAGACAATTCCATCGTCAGTTCTGAGCTTCACACATATCAACCATATATTTCTTCAAAATTCGATTACAATGATGAAATAAGGATCCCAATTCAAGAACTCGATGCTTACACTCTACCATCAGATAGTTTACTTTATATCGAAGGAAAATTAACTAATACAGAAGGTAAATATAAGAAAGAATTGCTATTTATTAACAATGGTATAGCCTTTTTGTTCAGAGAAATCCGCTATGAACTAAACGGAATTACTATAGATTCAATAAGAAATGTTGGATTAGCATCAACCTTAAAAAGCTACCTTTCTCACAATACCAACGAAAGTTTAAAACTGGAAAATGCAGGTTGGTTTCCACATCGGAAAGAAGGTGATACAATTTTAGTTGATAATGATGGAAAATTCTCCGTATCCATACCACTAAAAATGCTTTTAGGATTTTTTGAAGATTACAGAAAAATTATTATGAATATGAAACAGGAATTGGTTCTTATTAGATCAACTGATGATTTAGATGGTGTTATTTTCAAAGAAGATCCGGCACACCTTGTTACTGCTCCTGACACTCCATTGGTTACTTTCGATAAAATTTATTGGAAAGTTCCTCACATTCTAGTTGATATGCCACAACAACTTGCTCTATCAAAAATATTAGAATCAAATAAAGATATATTGATAGGATTCAGGAGTTGGGAACTTGTTGAATATTCTTCTCTAACCGAAACAACCCGTCACACATGGCCGGTAAAAACAACTAGTAAACTAGAAGCTCCTCGTCATGTTGTGATTGGCTTTCAAGAAAACAGAAAAGGGAAAATTGTTAAAGATATGAGTAAATTTGACAATATTACCTTGTCAAATATTAGAGTATATTTAAATTCTGAAAGATATCCTTATCACGATTTGTACTTAAATTTCGAAGAAAACAAATTTTCTGCTTTATACGAAATGTTTGCCAACTTTAGACAGTCTTATTATGGTGTTCCAAATGAACCCATTTTTAATCCTGAACAATTCAAAAACATTAGTCCTATTACACATATTGATTGCTCCCATCAAAAAGAAACAATTCAAACGGGATCCGTAGTAATGAGAATTGAATTTGAGACACACAATGCAATTAAAAAAGATACTTCTGCTTATTGTCTTATTTTACATGACAAATTATTTAGCTACAACCCTCTTACTAAAATTGTGAAACAATTATAAACTTTATCCCCACTATTTTCATATTTCGATTTAATTTAAAGAAATTTTCAAAAGCTTTTAGTTTTAATCATGACATCAAAACTACAACTACAAATTGAAAAATTTATTTTTAAAATTAATCAACTAAAAGAAGAAATTGCAAATTATTCAAGTAAAAAAAGTCTCATTAAAAAATTTGCTGCTTTGAAAATATGAGATTGGTTATAGATATTCAAGGATTCAAAGATGAAAAAAATAAATTTATACCGAAAGAGCTTGCAGCTTTTGATGGTTATGAAATGACTCATTACATTTTTAAAAAGCCTTTTCCAATGGAGTTTCTTTCACCTGATTGTCACAAGCAGGCGGTATGGTTAACGAAAAATTATCATTGTATACATTGGAATAATGGATTTACTCCATTACATCATTTCCCAAAAATAATTGAAACACTTACGAAGAAAGCAGATTTTGTTTTTGTAAAAGGAAGCGAAAAAAAGGATTTTATACAGAAATATTCTAAAAAGCATGTGATTGAAATAGATGAACAACCAGCGCTAAAGCTAATGGAACCAAAATGCTTCTATCATTCAAAATCACCTTGTATGTGTGCTTTGACAAATGTGTTATTTTTATATGACAATTGTTTTATGAATGAATAAAAATATAAAAAAAAAACTTAATTACCTTTTTATTTTGCATTAACCAACCATGATTGAATACAATTAATATGATACCTTAAATCTAATTTTCTAAATTCATTTAAAAGTTCATACTCATTTTTATATTTTAAATAATCATTACAAAATTTAGCGGCTAATTTACATTGTTTCATTCGATCTATATTATTAACATATGCTGACAAATCTTGTGCTTCTGCGTCTTCTTCGCCTACAATTGATAAATATTGGAAGTATGCAGCAGATATAATAAACTCTTCATACATTTCAGTAACCATTTGCTCCATTGTAAATATTATTAAATTTATTCTTCCTTTTCAATTTCTTGAAGAATAGTATCCTCGTCAATAAATTGCTTCAAGTCTTTTAAATAGTAACCAAAGCCAATATCTTTTAGATCTTGAATAAGTTGAAAAAAATTTAATGTTTCAATGTATTTGTTGCAACAGAGGGCAGCCTTTACGAATTCCTCAGATTGATTACAATAAAAGTCTATCCACTCCGGACCACTTGCCATACAATATGAGAAATAGGTTTTTGAAAGATTACTAAATTTCTCCTCTAATAATTTAACTGCAATCAGCAACTCAGCCATTTCATTTATTTAACATAATATTTTAAATATGTAGGGGGACGTCTCTTGCGAATAGGATTAACTTTCTTTGATAATACCTGTTTTTTATCTTCGTATAATTGAAACCTCTTTTGGGTTGCAATAATAGCAGGTATAAATTGGCAATCTTCTCCTATAAATTCTATTAGGTGGCTTAATTCTCCTACAAAGTATGATTTCCCAAATGTATTGAAAAACGTAGTAAGGCTTATAATTCCTTCTAAATAATCATCACAACAGTCAATTGCTTCCAAATAATCTCGTTTCAGTGGATAAAACAGCTTGATGTATTCATCTTTCGAAATCACTTCAAAGAAATTGAGATATTTAACTTTTAACTGTCTGATAGTTGTAGTTAATTTTTCGCGATTACACATAATTCACTTATTACTTGACACATTTTTTCTTTTTGTTTTATACAAAATTGGTGGAAAAATTCAAAAATAACTTTTTACGCAACTCGAGCACAGCTTAGTAAATGTGTCTCGGCATACTAAAATGATCATGATGCGCCTATTTATAAGACTTAAGAATGCAAAATCAAATGTGGGAGAACAAAGAGAAAAAATTAAAAAATATGATGCGAATGAGAATAAAAGGGGAGGAAGTTAAGAATGAGGGACATGAGAGAGAGGAAGAGGAGGAGGAGGAGGCGCTCCCCTATTATAACTACTACTGCAAGTTTTAATTATTCACCATTGCAAAGAGAAGAAGTCGAAGAGTTCATGGAATATTTTAATTCTTTTGTACAAAATGGTATTTCTTAAATACCTACTTAAATAAAAATCTTCCTACATAAATATTTTTGAAAATCTGCTTAAAATAAATAAATAGGAGATACATATATTAATTTATTATTAGGTATGTGACATATTCTCACAATTATTATTACTAAAAAAGCCATATCGCAAGGCGTTGACATTTCATTATATGTCAAAAATCTCCACTTATTAATTTCAGTCAGGTCTACGAACATTTCCGGAAATCTTGATGTGTGATTTGTTGGTTTGTATTTTATTCTTATTTTGTACCTGGATTTGTTGTTTTAAATGTGTTAATGTCCGATGATGCTCGCAAGAGCGAAACACGTGTCACCTTAGGTTTCTTAAAATATTTGACTGAGACCAAGACTTGTTTTGTTTAATAGAACTATAAAGAGGTCTCTTTGAGAAATATGGACGACTTTTTCCAACTATTCAGTATACCTGACCTATAACTATTCAGTCAACAGACAAAACGCACGTATTATTTTAATATTTATAGTCAAATCTTACCTTTCCGTACGCAGTCTATTAAGCTATATCCGGAACATATGTCTGCCGTGTAACATCTTCCCACTGGCATGTTTCTTAAAGCAAACCGAACGATATTTGTATCATCGTCGGCTTCAGATTCTGATGTGGAGGTTGAGCAAAGTTTCAGGGCTTTCTTGCATTGCTGAATTTGTTCTTCTATTTCATCAGCTAAAAAAATAAAGAAATGTATTACTGTAAAAGATCTGTCAAGGCACAGTTTAAGAAAGAAACAGTTCTCTCACTTCTTTGCTGTGCTCACAAAAACCGGCTTTTTTTGCGAACGGTCGTGAATCACAGCGAACACCTGCAGCTAACAGCTAGATGCGAGGTATATGAGGCCGCGCGTTATTTTATCGCAATGAATACAACTACGGGGAACGATAAATAAGTGTATTAGTTACTTTAGGTATTCATAGTAATATGTAGAGTAGGAGATGTTTAACTTAATAAAAGGTTAACTTATGGACTAAATTTGATAGGTATTAAAAACAAATGTAAAATAAAAATGTATTAATTATATTTGAGAAATGAACGACAATCAATACATTCTCGACTGGATATCAAAATAGGTTGTACTTCTACCAAGTTTTTAGAAATAAAGACTGGGAATACATGTTTCCTCAAAAAAGCGATATCCTAATAGCATAACACTTAAATGGCTAATTCTTAAAACTAATAGTCGTAAATCTAATAAGTGGTGTTTTCTCAAGACCGTCTCCACACTCTAGGTATCATTTTATATTCTCCAGAAATTATAATCTAATAAGAACTGAAAGGCCCTTGCGCCATAAACCCTAGGAAATAAATATATCAGTACGCACGCAGCTTGCAGTACAGATCATTTTTAACTCTATATAACTACCAAATAAACATTTTTTAAATGCCTTAAATGGATTCGTGATAACTTTATCGTAGTTTTGAGTCGGTAACTTTATAGGTGTCTTAATATGAGTCAAAAACACTACAAGAGCCATTGATCCAATGCAAGGGTTTTAACGGTCGTGCACATTAAACCAAACCACAAATCTGTTAAGCATTTATGTTAAATAAGGTTTATACGAAAGTATATTGTTGCCATTAAATCCCTTTATTAAACAGTTTGCGCCTAACCGATGTCTTAAAATATTTTGGTTTTAATATTAACATCAAATAGTCATAAGTGCGTTAAGATATAAATTAAAATGTTTTATAAAGCCTTAAAACTTTTTTTTGTTAGTAAATACTGGTTGATGCAGGACAGTAAGGAAACCTATTACTATCCCATAGTACAAAAATGGATTGTGAAAATAAGTGGTGAAATGCGATTTAAATGGTTTCTTTAAATATCAGAAGCAAAGTAAATATCTTAAAATAAGGAATAGGCAATTTAGAGCCCCACACAAGTCACCGTCCCAACAATGTAGCAAATCGTTTTCCTCTTCAAGTTGCATCGGACACTTAAGAGAAGAAACTTTCCCCGTTAAGACTGAGGCGTAAGCAAATTGATTTTTTTATTTTTTAAGTGAACTACCCCTTATTTTGGCGATAGGTAAATAAACAAAACAATATTGATATTTAAAAGAACCCAAATTGAACACAATCGTTTCATGCTAGGCTAGGCGGGAGTCATTTATAGTCTTGAAGTCTGAATGTAAATGTTTAGAGCAAAACTAGAAATGGTATATTATTAACATACAAAATTTCGTTATTATTATGTCCATTTCACCGGAATTAAGTTCTTGGCCAAATTTCAGTAATAAAAATTAATAATAAACAATTTTTTAAAAGTTCTTTAAACATAACTTGCTGGATCTTGAGGATTTCGAAAAGATGACACATTTCCCCTATATATTAACGTGACATCTATCAACACTGCAGTAAGAAGAATGACTAGCTTGAGAAGCCATTTCCTAACTCTCCAAAAAGTTACATTTAAATGCACTCTTGTTCAATATTTTTGCTCACCGAGTATAACGCTTCGTAAACACGTAGGTTTAAAATCTTAAGACACCGCGTACCTAACCACTGCGACGTGCCCTGTCGACTGACCGCTAGAAGCGGCAGTTCGTAGGAGCGGGAGGTGCGTCGGCAAGAGGGAAATTTATTGTGGAATATCCAAGTTCTTGGATTATTTAGAATATATATAGTCTCTGGTCAAGGTATTAAGGCTATCCCAAACTAAATGCGTTTTTTAACTACGTTTTTAATAGAGAAGATTTTATAATGTGAAAAAAATTACTTAAATATATTTTTTATAATAAAACGGTTCGAAATATATTAGACAAAAAACACTGTTAGCTTAGCTAGAAAGTGCGTTATAATACACGGGTGTTGAAAAACAAATTCAGTAGTTGAAAAACGGTAAATTAAAACAAAGTTGAAAAGTAAAGCTTATTCATTTTAATTACCATCAAAGCAATTACTTAGTTTTTCCTGGGGGTGCTCATTACTATAGATAGATAATTTAACATAAATTTTGTCTGGCCGCCTTGAATTGGTCGTGCAAAACATAGTTGACTCCCTTTTTACAGAGGCCAAAAAAATTTATACTGAGGGTCTGAGTAAGTTTTCTTCAAAATATCGATAGTATCGGCTTTCCAGTATTTGCTCCGCGGAAGTCAAGTATATGGGACTGTTTTTTGGCCCCAGACTATATTAAAAATCTGATCAATAAGTCGATGGGGATTCAATCCAAGTATGGTACAATCGTTGTACACTACTGTGATGAGACAATCTAAAATACATCACACAGATCTAAAACATCGACGAAAGGGGAAGGTATGTCAAAAGCAGGCCGTTTTCATGGATATACAAAGTTGGAACCAACCGCGAATGATCATTGCACCATTTCCATAGTTACTCACATTCTCTTCATAGACTCAGATTCGTGTGCCAAGCCCCCAGCTATCATTATGATTCTTCCTTTGAGGTGAAAATCCAGAATCGAAGAGTGTGGTTGGACGGCGGGGTATCTTTCCTTCTTGATGGGTTGGTCTGGTTTACAGACAGGTCAATGATCGACGAAGGAACTGGGGTTGGGGTTTATGGCGGCGACCGACGAGGAGTTTGAATTTCTTAATTCGCTCTTCGCCCTGCCTTTCAAGCAGAAATCTTCCCCATACTGCAATGTGCTGGAAAATAGTAGAAAGGCTTATGTAGCTCAGCGCATCTACATCTGCTCAGACAGCCAGGTAGCCCTAAAGGCACCTCAGTGTCCAAAGGTAACATCTAGACTGGTGTTGGAATGCCTAGACAAACTATGGGCCCTGGCTGAATGAAACACTGTCAAGTTGTTCTGGTTTCCAGGCCAAAGTGGCCTCGAAGGTAATGAAAAAGCTGAAGAGCTCGCAAGAATAGGTTCATCAGAAGCCTTTATCGACCAGAGCCCGTCCTTGGAGTATCTAAGTGTACAGTACGAGGCTGGGTCAACAAATGGGTGATAGATAGGCATAAGGTCCACTGACAAGGTAGACAGGAACATACACACAGCAAAACCTTTATTAAGGAAACTGATGCTGTACTTGCTGGAAATCTGTTCCTTCTGAGCAGAAATCACTGAACTGGATCGCAAAAGGTATTTGTTCCTCGGGCAACCGAAGGTCGAGCCAGAGGAAGTTCCGGACTTTCCTGTTCTAGATCTGAGCAAATTGCCCAGAGCGTTAAGCTGGAAAGGCTAACTTAAGTGTAGAGGATTTGCTGCTGTAAAGTTTTAGTGCCAGGGTTTTGGTCGGTATTCTGCGGAAGTTCGACATTACCATTTGGTGTCGGGCCAATAGCGCCCGTAAAAGGATTTATTACCTCCAACAACGAAAAAAAGAAAACAAAAATTTGCTAACGCTCGACACAGTCGCTGGTAGTCCGTTTTTGCGCGCATTGTCCGGGCGTATTCAATGTCTTCCTAAATTTAATTTGCAATACATCATGTGTATTACGTTATCCAAAAATAAATAATCAAATTTTTGTCCGTCTTTGAACTGAGGAAAAATTACTTACTGCATATATGTGAAAATTGCTAATAATGTATTTCTTGATTTGTGGAATTTACGCTGCAAACGGGTTCAGCTGTCAACAGCGTATCCACCAATAAGTGCTACTTGTGTTTAGACTATTAAGAAAATAATAATTATTTATAAAATTATAGAATTCCTTTACCATTCCATAAATTAATATAGGTCGAGAAACTAAAAAAGACACTAAAATTAACGACACTTTATATTATATAAACACCACATAAAGAAAAAAATAAAAATAAAACTACTTTTGAATTACCCCTTTACCGACAAAATTATCTTCTCGAATGTCATGTTTGGCACATCTTAGGTAATTACTATTTTTGCTGTAATTACTTTGGGTATTTTGGTATACAAAATTCGGGCAGATTTATGCTTCAAACTAATACATATCGGTTTGTAGCGACATTCAAAGCATTTAAGGAAATATTTAGAAATATCTGGAACAATGTAACGTTTAGAAATAGATATTACAAAAAAGTGCAAATTTTGATTTATTATGGGTAAGTGCGTAGGGCTCAGTACAACTTCGATTCAATTCTTTATGCTACGTCTTCAAGTGCAGATACCAGGGGAAAAGCGGAAATATTCTAGACCTGTGATTGGCTGAAATTCGGTCTTTTTAGTGATATCCACACATAGCATTACAGATTATTTCCAATCAGATTATATTATTTAAAATGACCTCCCGATCGAGGAATTTACTCTCCGGTAAACATCGAACAAACAATGAAACAAATAATTTTTTAAATATAATATCAGAATTATGAAAGTGACATAAATATAACGTAACTGGTGATCCTAAAGTTTTAATTACCTTGACAACTAGATCTGCTCTAACACTCTTAAGCCACTTTACGAATCTGGGAGTTTAAATTTTGTGTTTTGCATCATTGCTCAAAAATGTTTAACACCAAAATAGACAAGAGTATAATTTTCTTACCCCCGTATTTACTAAAAAGGTTTAAAGTTAGACCAGGTCTAGTTGCTATGGTACTGAAAACTTTATTCGTTAAAAAGTTCAGTCAATCAATGCGATTTTGGACATTGTTTATTTTTGACAAGTGTGTCGATATTTGGTATTATTTTTCTAGTTGCAGCCCGCAAACTTCCTTCAAGATGTGCGTCTGTAACTCTCGACCTTGTTTTAGACTTCATATTCTTCATACGAGAAAACAGTTGCTCGCACATATATGTGCTCCCAGAGACATCATTTTCTTGGGCATGGATTTTAGGAAACGAGTTTTGATCGACATTTCTTGAATGAAAATCATGAAGACCCGTGTCGAACTAGCCTTTCAGTTCGGAATTACACTACAAATCGATAATTTCCATCTGGCATGTCTACAACAGTTACAATGAATGGTTGAGCAAAGAGATTGTAGTTTGGTGTTGAAGTCATTAAGGTACAGCGTGATGTCCGCGAGAAATCCAAAGTCGCGCAGCTAGTTGGGGTCACTAAATTGAGGAACTGGCTTCCCTTTGGTTTCCATGAAGGAGGCGATTTCCATCTTGAGTTCAAAAACGCGTTCTAGCATTTTTCCTCTGCTCAGCCAACGAACATCAGAAAAATATGTCACATCACCATACTCGGCATTAATTTCGTGTAAAACATTTTGGAATTCTCTGTGGTTAAGCCGCGTGATTTAATGAAGTTCACAGTTTTTACGGCCACTTTCATCACCTGTGCACAGTCTTGTTACAACTGCAGAAAGTTTGTCAAAGTTATATTATCTCAGTACTGTCATCAAACACTTATAATTATCATATCTTTTTGTAGTTCCTTTAATCGGAAAAAGGGCAGCCATCTCTTCAGTGATTGATGAAAATTATTATCAATACCCCGAATAAATATAGCCAATTGAGCGGTATCGGTTAAATCTGTGTTTTCGTCCAGCACAACAGAATAGTATACGAACTTCGAAGCACTTTCTTTTAGTGAATTTTCATTGTCGGCTGCTAACTCTTCGATTCTTCTGGCGACGGTAACATTGGACAAACTAACTTTAGTAAAAAGTTGTTTTTAAAACGGGCACACTACTTCAGCGGCGACCTCCATACATTCTTTGATAAATTCACCATCAGTAAAGGGTTTTGATTTCAAAGCTATTTTTTCGGATATAATGTAGCTAACCATCACGCTTGCTTCATTTTTAATGTTCCGCTTTTGAAAACTATCTTCCTGTCGTTGAAGCTGACTTTTTAGAGCTCTCACTTTATTTTGCCGTAATTGTCTTTTGAATGTCTCCAACTTTGTGGCATGCTTTGTATTGTAATATCTTTTTAAGTTGTATTCTTTCAAGGCTGAAAGGGATTCTTGACACACCAAACAGACGGGTTTTTGATTAACACTAACGAACAAGTACAACTTAGTCTACTTTTCTTGAAATATGTGCTTTTCTTCACTAATTTTTCGTTTTTTACGCGAAGTAGAAGTCATTTTTAATGTCATGATAGAAAAAACGAGTTTAATACTCCGATAAAAATGTCTACGACAAAACTAAACTTGCGCGACTGCACGCCACAATACAGTATCCGCCTTACACGCATCAAAACACACTATACTCAACTCACTATACTATAATCCCTTATAGCACAGGTAGCAACTTCACTGCTAGTTAGCACTCTTTTGTATGTATCGCTTCGTTCGCTCTTGGAATTAGAACTGGCCGCTGCCGTGTAATGCCGGCTCTATATAGGCCTAGCTCGTCAACTTTGAATCTCTCGAAATTTCGAGCAGCTACGAGACTGAACTAGCACGTCCCTCTAGTAGTGATAATTTCTAGAATCATTAGAAAGATTCAAAAGACATGCAACGCCATCTAGTGGCCTTGTGGGTAGTCGTGATCACGAGTTTACAGAGTAGATCTCTTCTAACTAGGTGGCGATAGCGTCATCGGAGTGTCATTCGCGAACGTTGCGCGTTACAATATTTTCGTTAGCTTCTGGGAACAGTAAGAAATTAGAAGGTGGAGTCTTCCGGTTCGTCTCGTCGAAGGCAGACCTCTGTGTTATTAACATAAGTAGTTCCACGTGTTCGGTTTTGCTGCTTTATTTCGGGGAAAGCGGGAGACTCAACCGCTTAGGTGGAAACTAACGACCCGCTAGAAAGGGAGCAGACGCTGTGAACGTGTGAGGCATTCTGACCCATTTGTCTGCCGCAGTTCTACATAGAATTTTAGCGTAATGGCCGCTATGTGGCGGGAGTGGGAGGGGTAAGGGGATAGCTTGAAAGAAAAGGTCATCTCGTGAGACCAGTAGTACTCTCAAGGGGCATCTAGTGGAAACCAAGTTGCATTTCAAAAATTAAAAAGTTTTTTTGAAAATTCGGGGGTGTTTCGGAAGCTCAGAGCTCGCCATCCGGACACCCTATCAAATCGTGCTGGCAATTGCCGAGTAGCAACGCCAAAGGTCCACTACTAGTGGGCAAAGCAAGTCAAGTCAAATTAGAAGGTGGGACGCCGAGGGACGCGGGTTGAAGACCCTTGCCCTAGGGTATTATTATAGAAAAATAATGCCCTAGGGCATTAGAAACAACAGCATAATATTATT
>JAUTXW010003597.1:0-61475 GCA_030620095.1 Kuschelorhynchus macadamiae
AATTTATTTTTATGTTAAACCAGAACCACATAACTGATTTTTTTACGAGAAACAGGACACTGAGAGCATGTAAGGTTTACAAAATCCTGTAGACTGTATGACTATGTAAAAATGAGCATGCATTAAGGGGCAGACAATTAAATTTGAATAATAAATAAAAAATGTTTAATTTCAACTCAGCATCTTTAGTTATAGTTGAAAGTCCTATATTTCAAAAACAATTAAACCAATTTAGGATATAAATATATAGTAAAAAAGCCATGGTTGGATATATTTGTGAGGTGTTTTGTTTCTTAAGAAAATCTGAATAGTAATGGTTTTATACCAAGCAGCTCAAACATTCTCTTGTTTTCAAGGATCCATTACATTCTACCAACCGTATTTATTTAAAAGTTGGTCGTATTTCATCTAGTACGTAAATGGATATTATAGATTAAAGCCTGGAACACAATACAAATTACGTCAATCGTTACGTTCATTTACGTCAAACTTTATTTTTCGTTATGTGTTTTTCCGTGTATTCTTAGATGTTTTCTCGAAATATAACCTATATTTAAAAAAAAAACTATTAAACGGTTATATTTAGTTCCAACGTCATAATTAGCATCAATTTTTGTACTACGAATGTGTACTTCCTTTTTAAGTTTTGGTTTTGTTGGTTAGTTTTTACGTTAAAGTCCATTGTCTTCTAAGCATTAAGAAAAAAATGAAATTTGGGTTTCACGCCTCAGAAAGTAGCAAATCAATAAAAAAGTTAATATATTTTATTCTGTGGTTTTTAGTTCTCGGTCTATTGTCAAGGTAGAAGAACGAATACTAAAAAATATCTAGTTTTTTAAGCGTTTGGGCGAAAATTACCCTCGTCTTCAGCAAGCTCTAAAAAACTAAGAGCAGTATTTATCCTATTTTTTTATATCAGAAATTCAACCGAAATGACAAATCTCTGAGAATATCAATTTAAAGGTTTAATTTTTATTTTTAAGGTAAAGTGAAAAAATTATATGTAGTTTGTTCATTCTAAATTACTGTATTTTGAGGGGTCCTTTTTTTGCTTCAGTATTTAGCAAATTTAACCATGTGTTACTAAAATTAAATGAACAATATCCTCCATAGTTGCCTTTATTTAACAATATTAAGGCAATGTCTTTTATTTTAGTTTCTTGAGACTGGTTCTTTTGCCAAAGAACTAAAAGCATTCCAATTATGCGTGTTAGCAACTCCCTATTTTTTATGTAAGTTTGGTGTTTTCTTATTGTGTTGGCTAATGACCTAAAGCAGCCATGTCAAACATGCGGCCCGCGGGCCGCAAGCGGCTCAGTGAGCATTTTTCTGCGACCCAAATCAATTTCATCAAAACAGTTTTTGAAAGCGCGTGCCGCTGCAACAACGATTGGTATAATAAAATGTACAATTGTACATAGTGCCATCTATGGTTAGGAACAGAACTACACATACTCGACTTAAAATCTAAAGCCAAACGTTATCTGGCTCGTTCCATGAAATTCTATCGCGCAAAAACACAGATAACGCTATCTGAACATTCTGGAAAAAAGTCGTTCAGTGTTTAGTCAGTTATGAGTCATTATTATTGTTACAACACTTAACAGTACTTATTATACTTTATTTTGGACACAGTTTTTAACATGTCTTTTTCAAAACCAAGTGGAAGTAAGAGAAAACTTGCAGATGAGCAGAGAGAGAGTTTTTGGTGTGAAGTGAAAGAAAATAATTTGTTAGATTTGTAACAATACAGTCGGTGTCCCAAAATTATATAATATAAAACGTCACTATAATATTCATAAAACTATGTTTGACAAGTATACAGGCATGGTCAGAAACGAAAAGTTAAATAAGTTAAAATCACGGTTGAAAGATCAGCAGCTTATGTTTACACGTCCAAAGCAAGAAAATAAATCTGTCCTTCAAGCGAGCTACGTACTGTCGGAGTTGATCGCGAAACACTCAAAACCATTTCTTGAAGGTGAATTTATAAAAGAGTGCCTTGTAAAGGCCGCGGAAATTGTAGTCCGGGAGCGTGAAGGTATTTCAAAATATATCCTTGTCCCGTAATACTGTCGCTGAAAGAGTTACTGAGTTGGCTGCCAATAAAAGTGATCAGATAAAAACAAAATCAGACTCTTTCATTCCATTTTCTCTTGCCTGTAACTATGCTTCGTGTGGTTGTGATTGATACAGATATCAATGGGTATGAAGAATTACTGGAATTAGTTGCATTGCATGATACAGCAACTGGGAAGGATATTTTCAATGCTGTTTATGGACTTCTGCAAAGGTACAATTTAGATTTGTCAAAACTGTGTTCCGTTGTAACAGATGGAGCTCCTTCAATGACTGGAGTAATAAATGGCTTCGTTAAAATATTACAGACAAAGATCAGAGAAACGGGCAATGACAAACCAGTTTTTCATCATGTTCATTGTATAATAAAGTTGGAAAGTATTTTAAAGTCAGTGAAAAAATGTATAAACTTCATAAGGTCACGAGGCCCTAATCAGCGACAGTTTTCTGCATTTTTACGGGATTTAGAAAGTGGTACTCACTTTCACTGGTTTACCATATTATGCAGAGGTGCGATGGCTTTCAGTGTTCTATGGTACTCGGCCGATTTTGTAAACTGAAAGAAGAAATACGCGTTTTCATGGAAACAAAAGGAGAAGATGTCAGCTTATTACGCGATGTAACTTTTTTACAAGATCTTTCATTTATTGTAGATATCACAAAACACTTGTCGGACTTAAATTCGAAATTGCAAGGACCACGTCAAGTTATTACAGATATGCATGATCATGTGAAAGCTTTCAAGTGTAAGATGATGTTGTGAAAAAACAGTTAGCAGTGTTGGTACATTCAATTTTATAAGTACTTGCCTGTTTAATACCAAGAAATGAGAAAATTTGCCTGTAAAAGTATGAACAACTATTTTCTTTGATGAAAGGAAACAAATCTCCCGCAAGTTCGCGATTGATTGGACGCACATTTGGACGCAGTTATTTCCGCCAAATAGACAACCTAATTAAAGACAAAAGATTATCAAATATCTGGCCACAAAATTTAATGTTTGTAGTTTTTTGTAATGTCCTTTTTATTGGAAATTTAATAAACAGACTTGTCCTATAATAGTACTTTTTCTCAAGATTTTCAGTAGTTTGTCTTCTTTAAGATAAGGTTTTGCGGCCCTAGTCGATGGTCTTCATGCTTTTGGCCCACCAGTTACTTTGAGTTTGACATGGCTGACCTAGAGGTTTCATTTATGTAAATTATATTGCGTTGCCACGGAATTTTATAAATAACGTTTTTTATATTTTCTTGTTATATAATAAATATAAAACGAATACGTAAACGTTTCAGCGTAAGGGCGGTATTTAACATGAAAAAACAAAACTAACTTCCGTGTAAATGCAATAAATTTTACATAGGTGAAACCTCTAGAACATTGGCCAAAAAAATTTAAGAACACCAAACTTACATAAAAAATAAGGAGTGGCAAAAACCAAACATTTGGCAGCAACATGCACTGGACAAAAATCACAAAGTGAATTAGAATGCTTCTAGTATTTTGGCATAAGAACCATGTTCCCAAAAATGTAAAATAAAAGGGCGAATATTATTAAATAAAGATAATTGCGTGCATCTTTTTTAGTTAATTTTAATAATGCATGGTTATATTTGCTAAATACTGATGTAAAATAGACACCTCAAAATGAAGTAACAGTTTAGTTTTTTATTTTTGAGTTTGCTGAGGGTGGAGGTAGACTTTTCATGAAACATCTAAAAAAATATAATTTTCAGTGTCGTTGCTAGGGTACCCTCACACTAAAAATTTTAAGGTAATTTAGTATATTTTTTTTATTGATTTGCTGCCTTTTGTAGCGTAAAACCCAAAAATAATTTTCTTCTTAAATCATGAATCAGCCGAAATTGTAGTAATTTCGTTAATTATTTATTAATAAACGTCAAGCGTCCAATTACTTGCTTAAAACAAGGCTATAATACCAAAAATAGATAATACTTTTAATAGATGATCCATCTTATGCAAAATACTCCCCCCAAATGGTTCCCAACTTTATATTGGTAGATAGTTGGGATCAATCGAGATTTCCGTGAAGTACAATGCCTCGGGTCGAAGCTGTATGCCTTGCACAACGCCCAGAGTTGCCATTTCACAATGTACTACATGCAGTACCCAATACAACATGAGCAATTGATCGGGTTAATTTATTTGTCTTTTTTTTTTCGAATTCTGTCAGTTTAGTCATGAAAATTTAAAGATGCAAATTAATATTGACCTTTTTAAAGAAACTATACTGGGATTAAGTGAAAGTTTACTAGCTGCCGTAGTAACTATGATTTTTGAAATATATTTAGTTTTCTAACGCTTTTATCTTGATAAAAATGTATTCACAAGTTTGGATTTTTAGTCAGGCATTGTATAAAATTAACAATCTTACATATATAGTGATTTTTACTACTTTGTATGAATCCTTTTAGAACTAAGATCCTTCGACAATAAAATTCGGATAATTTCCTTGAACATGGGTCTGAAAATACTTTAATATTTAAATACAGGAACTTAAAAAATTAGGAGATAAAACGTTTTCTTAGTGATACTGTATTATTTTTAAAATCCTTATATCAATATTTTTACGACATATACTTTGAGCCAAAATAAATTGCCACTTTTTTATTTTTTAACCGATTTTAAAAGCTGTTATAGCTAAATTTTTAAATGGCTCTGTTAAATTGTAAAAGATTTAAGCAGGACTGAGCTTGGTTATTTTTTTAAACTATGCTTTTCGGTTATGTTATGAGTGGTGTATTATTTGGGGTTAGGATCCAGTAAAAAAAAAGACTATTTTTAAACATTTGACGTTGCGCAACTTTATTGTTGCATCTTCAGGACACATATGTAGATTCTATATTCAGCATAAAACCTACATTATCAGTCTTTACATATTTTTTTCGTTAGCGTTAGCGATCCTCTTGTTTCTAAATTAGAGTGGTGTATTATTTGGAGATAGGATCCAGTAAAAAGCAAAAGACTTTTTAAATTGTCGGCGTTTCGAAACTTTATTGATGCATCCTCAGGACATATATATTGGTTCTATATATGCATGAAATACGTACTTTCCGTATTTATATATATATATATATTTATATATAAGTTTCTAAATATATTTCGATATATATCCTCTTGTTTTTATGTTAGAGTGGTGTATTATTTGGGGTTACGATGAATAAAAAAACAAATATTATTTTTAAATTGAAATGACGTTTTGCTACTTTTTGTTGCAACCTCAGGATATATATATATATATATATATATATATATATATATATATATATATATATATATATATATATATATATATATATATATATATATATATATATATATATATATATATATATATATATATATATATATATATATATATATATATATATATATATATATATATATATATATATATATATATATATATATATATATATATATATATATATATATATATATATATCCTGAGGATGCAACATATATATATAGATTATATTCTTTGTATGAAACTCATATTATCAGTCTTTATCTAATACGTTGGTCCGCAGATATTTCCCAGATATTAGGTTTCTAAATGGTTTTTGTTAACGATCCCTTCTTTTATGTTAGAGTGTGTATTGTTTGTGGTTAGGATCCAGTAAAAAAAACAAAAGTTTTTTTTAAATTTTCGACGTTTTGCAATTTAGTTGATGCGTCTTCAGGTTATACATTTTTTATCCTGCATGATACCCATATTATCAGTCTTTACCTACGGTCTCATGCAGGATATAAAATCTGTGTCCTGAGGATGCAACAGACGAAACTTAAACAAACGAACTCTAATATAACAATAAGAGGATCGTTAATGAAAACCATTCAGAAACTTAAATATCTGAGATATCTGAGGGCTAAGATGGCGAAAGAAAATGACGACCAAATAACATTTTTAAAAAATGAACGTAAAAAAATCTTGTTCAATTGATTTTATAATTTGCGGAAACTTTAAATGTGAATATGGGATACTTGAATTCATTTTAAATTATGTCCAAAAGTTAAGTGTGGCATAGGTAGAAAGGAAATGGTAAACATATTGGTAGGAATCCAATATGATGGAACAAAATGGCGCCAAAGAAAAATTAAGAGACAGTATATATAACACATATATATTGTGACTATGTACTGAGCTAACTTGGACCACACTTCACTCTTTCAAATAAAAGTAATAATTCATGACGAGGGAAGTTCCGGGTAAAGGTATTTACCAATTTTTGTTTTCAATTAACTTTAGTTTGTTCTGGTCAATTTTATTGCCCAATACTTTTTTTAGCTGCTTGGAACAATGTTTATTGAATATCTTTTTCAACCAACAGTCACTATTCTTAAACCCATACTATCTGAAATGTAAACATACCAAAGAAACCTTGGTATGTTAGTGATCTACGCTATACCATATTTAGATCCCAAGGATTTAGCAAACTCCGCCTCTTTTGTAAACATATAATGGAAATAATTGCTATGTCCCAAAGGTGGAAAATAAATATTTTACAACCATTCTAAAAATGCTCTATTATAATTTTCAAGAATCCTAACTTTCAAAATAACTATAGACTTAAATCAAGCAACGGGTATGTGTATGGCTACAATGTTTTTTTGATATTTTTTATTTGATTTTAAATGAAACAGAAAGCCGACCCTTTTATAAAGTACAGACACTGATCTCATTTTAATTTCTAAAAACCAGGTCTTTGCCCGCTCGTTTTACCCCAAAACGCTAACTTAACGAATTTAAAATTACTAGAAATAATATAAATCCATTTTATTTTGGTGCCGTTTGCAGATCCGGGGCTGTAGCGAAGCTATAAAACTCGCAAACAGCTTGTTTTGCCAACAAAATTGTTCCAAATTTACCGTTTGAGAATAATATAAAATAGAGATGTTAGAAAACTGCTTCTATTTAGAGCAGCTTTCAGCGAAGTTTGGATAAGATTTGTGCTCATTAATATTATTCGTGCATTCTGTTTTAGAAACGGAACTGCAAAACGTTATGAATTGTGTAACAAAAATTCAATAAATAATATCTGCGTATATGACAAAAAATTTTTTTTTTTGGCTTTTCGCAACTGAGCAAAATGTCTAACTTTAAATTGATTGAAGTAAATATTTAACACAATTACATATCTCAACAGATACACTAGTCAGTTCCTCTGTATTCTGGGGAACAGCTTATTATGATAATTTACCTACCTGCGTTTAAGGTATGGGAATATTCGACCATTAAATGAGACTTATTTGGATTTATTATACCAGGTGTACTTTCTAAAAGGTTTAAATATAACATAAATCCTAAATTGTCAGATAGTTATATTTCAACCTCCAGTTGATCGAGAGCTGTTCGTATTTGAGAAATTAATGAGTTTTGAGCAACATGTTACGAGTTTGTGTAAATAAACAAGATCATTTTTGTTTTATAGTGACTTTTGTAAAACAAAAACGTACTCTTAGCCCTTTAATAAAAAAGGCTTACCACTTGTATTTTGGCTGCAAAGTTGGAGACCCATAACTGCTACAACAAATGTCTGTCCAATATTCGCGGCTGGCTAAGTGGAAAAAAGCGTAAGTTGCCCTTTGCTCTTGCTATGATCTGGCGAGAACCGAAAGACCACGTTACTGACTGTTAAGTATCTAATCCACCTCAGGATTCTCACCGCATCAACCTCGGATTTTATCTATGAATTTCCCAGTTAAAAGCAGAACTGTTGGCCTCTCGATTACAACAATGGAATTTATTTCAAGATGACATAAAAAATTCTGTGCACCCAAGCCATCAGAAAAACCATCATTTTTTAATATGGAAAACAATTTGGTAGCTTGTAGGGCCACCAAGAGTCTTTTGAGCCAGGAAAGAAAAATGTAATCAGCACGCCATTAACTCCTTCTGAAAAGATTTTACTACTTTATGAAGCCATTGACAAAGAAGGTCATGCTTTCTGTTATTTAAAAGAAAAGTTCCCTAGGATCAGTGACGCTAAAATTAGAGGGGGAATTATTGTGGGTAACGAGATTAGGAAACTTTTCGGAGATGCGCAATTCGATTCCATACAACAAAGTCAAGGAAAAAAAAGACGCTTAGAATGCCTTTAAATAGGTTGCAACAGTTTTTTTGGGCAACATAAACGCGGAAAATTATAAAGACCCGATTGCCCGACTTCTTTTTTGTTACCGAAACCTAAAGTGTGATATGTCGTTGAAAATTTGATTCTGTATTGTAATAACATATACAGGCAAAATTAGCTCTAAAATCAGTAAACATCTCATGAGAGCAGATTATAAAGTTGCCTTCTGTACAAATAATACATTAAGGAAATATATTAAAAATAATAAATCCAAGTTTGATAAATCTAAAAAATCAGGGGTATACGAATTAGAATGTGGTTCCTATGATAAAGTTTACATTGGCCAAACGGGTAGATCTTTCAATAAACGTATAAAAGAACACAAATCCTCATATAATAAAGAAAATACAGACTCCAATTACGCTAAACATTTAATAGAAGCAAAGCATACATTTAAAAACGAATATAAAATTTTGCATAGGGCTAATAAAAGCTACAAATTGAACCATTTGGAAAGTTTAGAAATTAACAAGAGGAAAACCCGAAATATTTTATTGAATGACCAGTTGGACTTAAATGGTTCCCGTTTGTTAAATCTTTATACCTAAAGGTGGGTAAACACCGATTTTGTTTTATTGACACCATTAAGATTTTTTTTATATATATTTTTTTTTATTTGGTACAGATTTTAGTGTCAGTTTTAAGTTAGCTTTCGACAAAGGCACAGTGTGTCGAAACAGCTGTCAAGCAGAAATAAATAAGTGGAAATTAATAAACTAAACGTGTTTATTTTGTATACTAGTGTATAATGAATTTCCATCAAGTAACGGCTACATCGATAAGAAATTAAAATTTAGATTATTTTTTGCGAGCCAACTAAATTCTTTAAAAGGTATTAGATTTTTTTTGAGCCATTCGAATTCATTAGTAGGTATTTTTTAGTTAGTTGGGTGTAGTTAAATCAAAAATATGGATTTTATTTAAAAAACAAAAAAAAATTTAAATTTTTTTGTCCAGTGTTATTTAATGTTTCTTACGATCAGCCTACCGATGAGTCCCGACAGGATGAAAGCAATAGTACAACGGCTGCAATGTTTCTATAAAACAAATGACACAATTTCTTATATTTGATTAAATAGTATTGTTTATATTATGTATCGAAACATTCCGTAGACAGATTAGTCTACATGTTTAGATATGTAAAATATTTGCTTCAATTAACTTAAAGTTAGATATTTTAAATCAGTTGCGAAAAAGCCGAAAAACGTTTTTGTTTTGTCGGGTGTACATCCGTTCACTACTGTCGTTCTAAAAAGGACAGTTTTGCTGACGTTTCGCCAAAATCACATTTGGCATTTTCGAAGCTTTCTTTCTCGCGTCCGAATAGAGACTGAAGTGTTGGTGACTGCGCCGCTTCCTTTTATATCGCCACCCGGGGCCGAAGTTTATATCTGCGCGGCCGTTGGTCGTTATTTATGTTTTCCGGATAGTGCTGTTGTTGTTCCGCTAATTGCGCTTGAGTTTTTACGAATATTGTTTTCCATACTGTTGGTAGTTTTAATGATTCGTCCCTTTTATTCAAATCACCTGGTTTTTCAATTTCTATGGCTTCTCGGATTATTCTGGTCTTATAATGTTCTATATTGGCAATCTCCCTAAACCCAACAAAATTTATTTTATGGCCAGTTTCCTAATGATGTAGGAATAAAGCTGAGGTTGTTTGTTTGTTTCTGATGCTGACTTTACGATCTTCAGTTTGCCCCACGTAAAACTTTTCACAGTCCTTGCACGGAATACTGTATATTCCGTGGTTTTCCAGTTTGATTTTCTCTTTTGGGTTTGCAAGTAGTTTACCTATAGTTGTTTGTGACTTGTGTATTGTTTGTATATTGTGTTTCCTACGAATTCTTCCGATTCTGTCTGTTGTGCCTTATACATATGGTAAGACTACTTGTTGCTTTCCCGCTTCATAATTTTTGTTGTTCGTTGTTCGGGAACCCTGTGCATTAATAGCTTTCGCTATAGTGCGATTTGTGTAGCCATTTTTTTTAAAGCATTAGATATTACCTTAAGTTCGTTTTGTCTCGTCTGTGTTTCAAGTTACAAACAAATAAAACATTGAATTAAAAATTCTAACATATTTTTACAAATATAAAATTAGGACGATTTGTTAGTCTATGACTGACGATCCGTACAAGAGTAAGAACTAATTTGCAGACGAATAGATTTTATTATTTCTAAAGAAAACTAATACCAGTGGCCATTCTATGAGGAAGTAGTAATTTCTGAAAATGAATTTCTTTAATATCAATATTTTGGCTGTAAACATATGCTTTTTTTTTTAATAGAAATGAGAAATATCTTTCTTCTTCTAAACAGCTAGGTTGTAGTGTCATCATTGGGATACATAAAAGTACTTGGCAACTTTATAGTCTCATCCTTTCCACATTTTTATGTTTTTCTTAATTATATGATCTATATTAGGGTGGATAGAAAAAGTGAATTATTGATTTACTCAACGGGATAAGTTTCAAATGTTATATTTTAAAAATCCTCTCTTTCTTGTAAGAATTGAGGTTTGGAGATTAGATCTTGAGTTAAGCAAATAACTTAGAGTCTGCATATTGACTCAAAAATCGCGTTTGTTTTTAATTCAAAAGTCATGTTTTCTTTAAAAATATAGGATATCGCTTAAAATGTTCTAGTGGAATCATAATTTAACATAATAAAATCTGCAACATTCTTTATATTTCCTTGGGAAAACACTAATAAAATATCTAGAACAGATTTTGTTATATAAATGTTGCATATTATATTAGTAATAACATGAGAATTTGCCAACAGGACAAAATATTGGAATCGGGATTATCTCCCTATTCCACTTTTTTTTGTCCCTGCCCTGAGCCAATAAAATTATTATAGTAACTTTAAGTTCTCCAAAAAAACTTTCTTTTCTTGATTAGATAAGTTTTATTATAGATAATATTACTTCTATTCAACGGAATGCAGACTCTATGCCAATAGAATATGCCAATCCCAGATAAAATACGTAATAAAATATAATAAAAATGATAGACGGTTGTAAGTCTATCATTTTTAAACGTACTTTTGAAAATACTATTTTTTAAAAGTAATATTCTTGGCTAATATTATTCGTAACTTTTATAAAATATACATAAAACTCAAAATATAAAGCTGACAACACGGGATCTCGTACGCAACCGATCATTAACATATATGTGAAATGGCTCAAATATACATGCTGCCCTTCAGGACACTGACCATCCGTCAACGCACGGGCTTGACGTGAACTTCACGCACCTCCATCATTTAATATCATTATTAAAATTATTAAGAAACAAACTCAGAATCTTAGGTAAATTAAGAAAAATGGTAATAAATCGATTCCAAAATAGTAAGACTCTACCAAATGAGGAGGTAAGACAAGTTTTTATTGCATTTCATTAAATACTTCTAAGAAATTCTTTATTGTTATTTTATTACTCTCGACAAAAATTCTCCTTATCCTCATTGTTAGAAACTTATACATGAGAAAACGACGTAATGCTTTCTTTAAAATCAATTTTGCTTTTACCTTAATAATTTCGAGAATTATTCTCTTCCATTAAATATGCACTAATGCCTATTAAGGAAGGCTTTCTGAGCAGGCAGTCTAAGGACGAAACTAAAAGCTAGTTCAGGTTTTGCGGCCATATCTAATTGATGCAGTGTTTCTGTAGCTGCGCTAAGTTAATACTTGAAAAGCGGAATTCTACTTCAAGAACAGTAGCAAATTTATTGACATAAAACAAAAAAGTAAGTTCAGTTGCGCTCACTTCCTAGTGTTTTGAACAGCTGCTGTAAAAACGGAAAACAATATTGTATTTTTTTTTAGAGGAAATAATACTTCCAAGTAGCAATTATAGACACTTATTGGGCAAAATGTCGATACTGCGTCGACACGTAGTTTTGGACACGACACATTTTTGTACTACTTTGTCGATACCGCGTCCACTTTAAGTGGAAAATGAGGCAGAAATGGTTATCAAAATGTATGCCAGATATTGCCGAAAATACACTCAAAGGTTAGTCCAAAATGTGCCTTTACTTTACTTATTAAGCCTAACTTATCGGCGCACACAGAATTTCTGATAATAGTTGATAAAACACTTCTAAAAACCACACGCGCCTTAAAAACAATGAATACTTTTAAATATTTAAGTATTGTTATTTGTTTTAAAAATATTTAACGAAAAACAAGTGCTAATATATTTATTATGAATTTCGACAGTACATTGTGTATGTTTTTGCTCAAAACTAGCAAGAAATTTAAATTAAAGTTAATTTAATTTTTTCCGCCATTGTTATCAAATTAAGTATTGTGGAATTTTGTTAACAAACCATGCAGTCTTAATGATTGTGTCGAACTGAACACATGTTTTCCATAATAGCCCCTTTTGTTTTCAAAAATTGCCTAATTTGACACATAAAAACCGGGAGAAACATTTTAGCCCCGTGTTTTCGATATTTCAGCGAAAATCTACTTAAACGTATCTGTTTAACCATATAGAATTTATTTGGCTCTCGTGTACATAATGTACCAATCAATGGGCCGATTTGTTTTTTCATACACATTGCTTATAAAATACGCCCTGTTTGTATCGACGGCTCCATTTTGGGCTCGATTCAGACACATTCCTACTATCTACAAGGGTTTTCTAACCTTGAACTATTTAGTTTTGTTTTCGCCGCCTACCGCCACCGTTATAAGCATACATAATAACCAATGGAGGTTGAAACTTATTGCTAACTTTATTGGCTTATTAAAACTATCAAATAAACATGTTTCTTGGACATTGTACCAGAAATTACCTACTCTTATTGGTACAATATCTACTTAAAAGGGTGTTTCATGCAATATTCTACTATCTCTAGATAGATAACTAAGGGTATAAGCATACATAATAAACCAACGAGGTTGAAACTTATTGCTAACTTTATTGGCTTATTAAATATTTTTAGATTCTCCATAAGCGACACTTGTATTTTTGGTTCCTCTTCAAAATCACTGTTATCATCACTCAAATCATAGTTGTACTCATCATTATTAAAACATATATTTTCAGAATTGGAATCCAACGGTACATTCTTATTGATCTTTTGCTGACAATGATTGAATGCTGCAGCCTCGTTTTCATCCCTGAAAACAGGTTTTTCGTTCCCCTCATTTATTAATCATTTCTGACACAACATGATTAGACCGATTTATGTAAAAAATTAATTTATTTTGGGTTTCCTCTATTTCCTTTTGTATATAACGGTGGTAAGTTGTGTTGTACATTTTTCAAGTGGTTGTTCTACTATTTTTAGGCTTTTTTTTAACATTATGGTTAAATTCGCAGAATCAACTTTATTTAATGGTCAATCTACTCATCTAAGGCAAACTACACATTTTTGAAACACAATGAAAACTAGGTGTTTGAAATGAGTTCATATGAGACCTAAAATGTGCCCATCAAACATATTCTCGAAAAAAACACGAAAATTGTGCTTTCAAATTGTGTCCTTTCAACACATTTTAGTAAAAAAGCGGAAACAAAATTTTCGGAAAAAATACAGACACAACGTGTTGCAAAAGTGTCGACACCATGGAGCCCAAGTTTTGTTACTCTGTCCAAACTAGCACATACACATACATATATGACGTCCAAAAAAAAGATTACTAGTTAGGCACAAACTCTTCTTTAACACACAATTGAGTTGATATTGTGTCGACACATTTATAAAAATTAGACACGTTGTCAAATAAGGCACGATTCCAAGAACAAGTGTCAACACTATTTTGACACAAAAAAAACTGTACCCAACTTCGAACACATTTTGTTCTTTGGGCTAGAACTAGCCCTTATTCTATGGAAATTCATTTTTAATAGGTAAACAAAAACACTAGTTTAAAATATCCCATTTAATTTATTTTCAAAAAATGTTAAATCTTTATTAGGCTATAACGTAAAATGTCCAACATTTTACCTGAATAATATCTGCAATTTAAAAAACGGGTTCATGTATTGTAAAATAAGAGGAACATTTAAACAAGTGATTTTGTTTACTTCTACTTGCTAATTTATTTTGTGAAATTTTGATGAGTTAACTCTTAGGCTCCTGATTAAGATGCAGTGTCGTGTGAAAATATCTCTTTATATGCAATAATTAAGACATTTTAATAAGCTATAGACCTTTCGGGTAGGACCTGTTTTGCAAATGCGTTTATTTAATACCCAGTATTATATTTTCTGCTGTATACAAATACATTAAAACAAAACTTGGCCAAAAGTCTTTACTTATTTTTGAGAACATCTATTATTATTTTAGCCTAACCCTAACATCAATGATACATTTTTGGTAGAATAACATCAAGATTTTTGGTTAGAATAACATCAAGATTTTCGATTAGAATAACAGAGAAAAATTATTATCAAATATAAAACATTAACAAAATATGATAGTAACCTTAAAAACTTTCGAGCTTGCGAAAGAAGGTTTGTTATTTCTTCCTGAGTACTTCTTTCTATTTCGCATATTCTTATTTATATAGAGGATATATAATTTATATATTGTTTAGCAATTTGAAGGGTACGTGCTTCAAATTTGTTGGTATTATTAAAATTCCACAAGAGATAGTTTTTAGAATCATGACATCTATCAATTAAGTTACTATCTATCTTTGTAATTTAAAAAAAAACGCCCAACAGTGTTGCCGTTATTGGAGTTTCCATAAGACTGCTTTGGTTTATCAACAGTTAGTCTTATACATGTTTTTTCTTGTACTTGTTTGTATGATAGATATAACAGGTTTTCGGAAATGCGTATACATGGGTCTAAGGTACAAAGTCTTTATTCATTTTTGTCTTTTTTTATCAATTTTAAATTGTTAAAGTTTTTTAATGTTAATGAATAAAGGTAACATAAAGTTAGATGTTGACTACTAAAGTTTCTATTTTGAAGACTTTTTGTTCGAGGACTTCTTGTCAGGTGACATTATACGCTGCATTATAGGTGGTCCAGCAGATCTTGCAAAGGCAGCTCAACTTTTGTTTTTGTGGTTTGTGTTGTTGGAGGATAGCATTTTTCTTTAGCTTCCTTGAATTTGTCATATGAAGGAAATACGCCGCAACAAAACTAACTCTTGCATTTCTCACCCAATTGCTTTACAGTCGCTTTAAAATCGCTGAAAGGTTACTGAAGAATCGTCTTATGCCATTTCTCCTTAAACCTCAGATAATATCTCCGGATCAGTTATAACTGAAGCTCAATAACAACCACCCCTCCGCCTTAGTTTTTGTGACTTTGTGAAAACCGTGGACTGTCTTAGTCATGAAATTTTGATAAGCAAGCTTGTATCATTTATGGAATCCGTGGTATTTCTTTAAGTTGGCTTAAATCTTATCTCGGGAATAGGCAAAAATGTGTAAGGGCAAATAGTTCAAATTGATTAGAAGTGGAGTCTCTCAAGGTTCGGTCTTGGGACCTATTCTTTTTTTGTTATGCATTAATGATATCACCAACGTAAAAATTATTGGAAAAATCTCTCTCTTTGCTGACGACACAATTATAACATGAAGTGATTTTGAGACAACGTCTTTACGTTCTGATATTTCCAACGACCTTGTTATGATTAAGGCTTGATCCGATTCCAGTCTGCTTTGCTTCAATGTGGTTAAACCGCTGGCCTTATCTTATAAGGGGACTTTACAACAACTTCAGCTAGTTAACAGCATTATTAAATACGTTAATTTGGTTAAATTCCTGGGTTTGAATATAAATAACAACCTAAAATGGTCTAAGCATATTAACACCTTAACTAAAAAACTTTCTACCGCCTGCTTTGCCATTCGATCAGTTTCAAAAGAACTGGACGTGTCTTCTGCCAGACTTACTTAATTATCTCTAATCGAATCCCATCTATGGCCTTCCCTTTTGGGACTGCTGTACCACCGATCATACCCGGAACGAGTGAGAACCGTTGCAGCAACTGGGTCATGTGGAAATCCCCTAGCAGAATAGACTCCATTCAATTTATACCAAAGCATCTTGGCGAATCTACGTTGGA
This sequence comes from Kuschelorhynchus macadamiae, assembly GCA_030620095.1. Classification (NCBI taxonomy): domain Eukaryota; kingdom Metazoa; phylum Arthropoda; class Insecta; order Coleoptera; family Curculionidae; genus Kuschelorhynchus; species Kuschelorhynchus macadamiae. The sequence continues at coordinate 16,280 of JAUTXW010003597.1, forward strand.
TAGATTCAAGGTCGTCTATATGAGTTCCGTAATATGGGGACAATATTTCAGATTCAAACTTTAATTTTGGCCTGACGAGGGTATAGTAGAGGAACTTAAGTGTGATGGGGTATTGGAACTCTCAAGATACCCGCATTATAAACCCAAACGTTTTAAATAAATCGCAAATGATAGTCATAATGTGATTCGTAGATGAGAGATTCTTGTCAAAAGTAACGCCTAGGTCCTTAAAAATTTCCGGACGCGTAAGAATAGTGCTGTCTATGTTATAATTAAATTTAGTGATATTATCCTTGGTTGGAAACGTCATAACGTTATATTTTGAGATATTTCAGCTTAATCGGTTACCATAGCACCAATCACACATACGAATATTTTTTTCAGAAATATGTAATCAACAGCAAACTGCACGTCTGGACATCTAGCACATTGCTCGAACCAATTGCGCTATCGTACCACTGATAAGCAATTTGTTAGAACTTATGAATATTCAAACCCACCGGTATTTTAACCATTGTTGATCCTGCCAAATATCCTAACTTTATAACTTATACGGGCATAATGAAAAAATTATAAATTTGCTAATATGAACGGTATCTAATAGCTATGTCAGATTTGACGTCCAGTCAGGAACGTCACGCCATATGGTTAGAATATTTGGCAGGATCAACAATGGTTATTATACTGTTGGGTCTGAATATGTACAAGTTCTAAGAAATTACTTATCAGTGGTCAGAGATCCAGAGGTGCGGGTTCGATCCCCCCTGGTACCATAACTTTTGCTGTTGATTACTTGCAGGCTGCTTTGGAGAATATGTGGCGGAAAAAAATTTTAAATCATCGGCGCCAGCAAGAAACTGTGAAATTATCTGGTAAGTCTTTAATAAAAAGCGTACATAAAAGGGGGCACAAGGTGGATACTTGAGGTACCCCCGAAGTGACCAGGTAGTCTTTGGATACGGCACCACCGTAATCACATATTGAGTAAGTTGGTTCAGATAAGATGTAAAAAATAAAATAAGTTGTTCTGAGAAGCCATAGAGCGATAATTTGTGTAACAACATTATGTGATCAATGCGGTCGAACGCTTTAGAAAACTCGGTGTAGACTACATCCATTTGTAACCGATTGTCGATGCCCTCAGAGCCAAACTGCGTGAAGTACAAAGGTTTATTGTTATAGACCTGCCCTTCATGGGAGATACCTCAGTTTTGTTCTTTGGCAAAATTATTGCGTATAATGAAATATTCCAGATTTTCAGGAAGTTGTCGATAATAGAGATGGGTCGGTAGTTACTAATCTCGTGTATTTCATGTTTCTAATAATAGGATATACTTTAGACTTTTGCTTATGTTTGAGATAGAGCAAAACCGAAGAAACATAGTAAAAATGTTTGTCAATTGCGGGGTGAGTATTGCACAACAGTCCCTGACAAAGAAAGCGGAGATTTTTTGGGGGGCTTACGGTTTTAGCTTTTTAAACTAACTTATGTTTATATTAAATATTAAACGGTTCAAACATTATTTAAAGACCAGGGCACAAATAACAACATTTTCTAATCTATATTCAAATAAACATATGAATAATGTAGGTGTACTACAAGGAAGCAAACTAGGTCCTTTATTATTTATTTTATATATCAATGATTTACCGGATGTTTTAAAAAACTGTAAAATACAAATGTTTGCAGATGACACACTAATTTACATTAAAGATAAGGATATTACATTAGAAAGTAATAAGATATATAGAGAGTTAAAATTAGACCTTTACTGGTTAAATATAAGTAAGTTAAAATTGAATGTAGAAAAAACAAAATGTATGACTATTAACGCGACAGACAATACTAACATATTTATTGATGGTAAGAATTTGGATATTGTTGATTCCATTAAATATTTTGGTATTATTTTAGATTCAAAGTTAAAGTTTATTGCTTTTTTTGAAAAAACTATTTCGAAAATAGCGTGTAAAATGAAATATCTAAAAAGAATAAGGAATCATTTATCACTATTTGCTAAAAAAAAACAATTCATAACTCAATCATATTACCACATTTCTTGTACTGTCGAACAATTAGTGTGATGTTCAAAATTTGACATTTTTTTATATTGGTGTCTTCATTTATAAAATTGAAGACAGTTTACTTCCAAATCATTTAAAGTAAGTTACAAATCAAAATTTAGAAATTCATCAATATAATGCAAAGCAAAAAGACTATTTTCATTTAATTCTACCCTCCAACAATTTGTTATATAAATCGATATTTTATAAAGGATTAACAGAATTTAACAATTTTAAAGAAGAAATAAAAAATGAACCATCACTTAAGAAATTCAAAAAGTCTTTAAAAAAATACTTATTTAAAAACAGTTTATATAATTTTTATTTGTTAAAAGTTTTATTAATATTATTATTATTGTTATATTTGTATAGGTTAATAATAACTGTATATTAGTTACATGAAGTTGTGTAATATGTACTTTAAATAATATTGTAATGTAAATTTTGTTACAGATTTTTGCTACTAAACTCTTATAATATCTATTGTTATTTAGAATGCAAAAATCAGATTTCGTTGCAAGATTTTGAAAATTGGGAGATCCTAAAGGCAAATATAAGCTGCAGAAGAATTGTATAATCGCGTTAGCAATTTATTCAGATTCATCGAGACTTTGCTTATTAAGGAGGAGCCTCTTTTAGAGGACACAAAAGACAAAAGACAAAATTTGTTCCTATTAAAGCGAACTCAAACGACTGCATAGTCTACTTGTTTGGCAATTGTTTATTTGCCATCGGTTGTCGGTAAGTATGGCACATGTCAAAGTGTGGTGCGTAAATGTATTAAAATGTTTGTCATATAGACAAATAATCTGTTCGAGCATCTTGGATACTTGCCAAATGGACAATTATTTGCGTGTTTATTAAAATACGCCAGTCTGCCTTTAGATTACAGCGGCGACTACTAAGTTTTGCCCAAATTTATATTTGTTTTTGCTAAGAAAACAAATGAGTTTAAGATAATTGAGACAAATAATGTTTGGGAAGAAAAAAGTATTTAGTTCTAACAGTTTTTAACCTTGGTAATGCCCAAATTTCTGTGGGGGATGAATTTCTGCTGACAATGATTGACGAGAAAATCTGTAGGGCTTTGACCAAGAACCGATCGATTGGATTCTTATTTTTATGTATTTTTTACTTACTATAGTAGCTCGTCACAGGAAACATATACCAACTTAATGATAAAAATAAACAGTAATAAATATAAACAAAAATTAATAAAATAATAGAACAAGTTAAACATATTCATTTATCCAAGTGCGTCTCTTAGGGCAACCCTCTTTAATTCTGAGATATGCTTTGTACAAAATATCTTAATTTGATAAACCATTTATTTGAGACAATACTACTCTAAAAATAATTTTGTTCACCTGGCTCATTCTATCCGAAACACTGTGGGGTCACCTGAACTTAAACGTCATTGTAAACTGATTTTCTCACTATAGCCAAATTACTAATTATTTGTCATTTGTATCCCTAACGCATGAGTTTTGGTTAAAAACCTTTATTTTTTAATTATCTTTGTTCTTTCACGTATGTCAGTTTTATCTTACTCCTATAACGAAAATGACCCAAAAAATTACATATCGAACGTAGGCACCTTCTTATAGGTATATATATATATATATATATATATATATATATATATATATATATATCTATTTAACAATTAAAACTTGTGATCATCCCTGTTCTGCTCTCTAACAACGAACAAATTATTTCCTTCCCAAGAATTTTTGGGATGATGTCAACCGAAATTTGGAAGTAGAGCAAACTAATCAATATAGGAAATGGCTACAGAAATGGAGGAAATTGGAGAAAATGGTTTCGATTTGGCTTAATAGGGGTAACAAGATTCCAGCGATGCTGAATTTGTCACTCCGGAACTGAAAATGGCTGCTAATTTGCTTCCATCACCGTGTGAAATAATGTAAGCGATCAGTGCGCCTTTTTTGTCCTGCAGTTTTGTTCATGCTTTGGTAAGTTTTATAGACTAGGGATTAACTGAAGAGCATTTCCGTTTTTGCTGATTGCTTGTTTACGTGAAACCGTTACAAAAAATTTAAAGGGACCCCTCGTTTATATTACAAGAATAGCGGTATTTAATTTATTGTTGCCATAGATGTCACACCAGAAGTTCTAAAATACATACAAAATATAAGTGTTTTCAGGGGCGCGTGGTGAAATTTTAAGAAAGTAAATGAATTTTTAGAAACTTACCCATTTTTAATGTAATTCGATTCTTCGATCATTTTTTGCAAATTCGCCTAAGACGTCATCATAAAAACGTCGATGCAGCGACATATTTTGGGGAAGTTTATTTTCAATGGACAACAGCGATATATGCTAAGGTCTCCTGCCCCGTTGAATTTCTCACGAAATTTTGTATACGTTTAAGTATTGAAAAATTGCGTTCTACTGATAAACTTGTGGAATGTATTCTCAATATTAATATTCTCACAATTTCGACACTTCGGTGAAGTCATCTTCCAGCTCCTTGTCTTTTAAAAATTGTATAAGTTCCTTAGCGTTATTTTTTGCGCTAATGTCATTAGTTTCGTAAATCACTTTTAGTTCAGATCGCAGTAACACTCGGTCGAAGAACTGGCCATAATGAAGAAGAAGAGATTTAAACGCATCTTCCGGAAAAGTTTTTCCTTTAAATGTATCAAAATTGCAAAGCTCGAGGAATTTTAAATCATTTGAACCGTTAAATCTATAGTTTATTTGTTGCTGAATTTCATCGATTATTTCATAAAAGAGGCGTCTGAATGATGTTTGATCATCTCCGACCTTGTCTGTTCAAAGACGCTTGGCTTTTGGCTCTACATTTAAAGTCATCGTTTTCTCCCAAAATAGGTCAAAGTCATCTCTTTTTTGGCTTAACATGGATTTAAAATCATCCACTTTTTTTTTAAGCAAAAAGCAATAACATTTGTTTTAGTTTGTAATATATTGTCCGAGAACGGAAATATTTCTAAAAATATGTTCAACAAAAAATTAAAATTAAAATCTCTTTTCAAACAGTCCAAAAACCCCCTCGAACTATTTATTGCTTCTGAGTCCCACGTTTCATTATTTTCTATTATATTCTCAAATAGTTCAATCACTGATTCACGATTTCCAGATACTGTTAACACAAGTCTTCCATTATAGTTCCAACTAGTAGGAGCTACTTTGAGCAATCGTTTGTGGCAATGGAGTCCAAAGATTGTGTACGCTTTGTTGACCTGAAAAAAAAAGCAGCCATTCCACTTAAAGTAACGAAAAATACTTTACACTCTTTAATGTGATTGATGGACTGGGATAAAACTAAATTTAATTTATGAGCAAAACAATGGACAAACACAGCACTTGAGAAAGTTTCTTGAACTTGAACTCCTAATTGTCCTGCAGTCACTTCTCTCCATTAATTTCTTTAGTAATGTTATAAACTACGGTATATAATGCATGCTGTATGAATATCGGACACATTCTTAAAACTTAAAAATCGCTAGACTGCTCTAAATAATTTTTTAAGCAATCATCATATTTAGCCATTAAACTATGTAAATCTTGAAAATTTCCTCTGTTTGAAAAAAACCCTTGTTTAGTCATGACCTCTAAATCCCAATTCGTGCTGTCCGAGAAAACAAACAACATCGATAAGTCTTCTTAATAGTTGCCTATTTTTATCGACTAGTTCATTGTGATGGCAGTGACTAATGTCCAACTGTTTATTAAGGGCGTGTTCAATTCTGGTTTTGCCGAAGACTTTTTTTTTTAAGACGGCCTGCAAATGCGCTTTGGACATAATGTGTCTTTTTACAGCTTTAAAAATGTTCAATACAGTTTTTCATTTTTGTGGTTAAATTTTTCATAGGCGGTTTTGCCCTTCCTTCCCTTATTTGAAGCTTATCAGCGAAGTTTAATGTTGAAAATCCCTTTATTATTAAAACACACACTACACATTCACACACACTCTTCTTACTAAATTCTCCAACATTTTCAACGTTATTACCGACAGCCGAAGTTGACGGTATTTGCATATCCACGTCCGTATTATTGTCTTACATATCGCACAACACACGGATAGCCGTTCAAACAAAGAATCTACTCCAACGATAGCTTCCGCCCCCACTTAAAGCACGCGACTGAAATGTAAAAATTTCAAATAGTCGGTGGAAAGTTCAATAACCTCTGGCTCGATTCACAGGAAATCAAGCATACAGGACTTGGCTGCAGAGAAGCTAGCGGCCCGCATAGGTTCTGTTCGAATTCTATTGTGGCTCGGTCGGAGTCAAGGCCGCATTTATTATGGGTTTGATAATTAAGATAATATGTTAGCATTTTTAATATAAACTAAATGAATGGTTTCCTATTTCAAAAATTACATTTTAGAAGATGTTTTGTAATTTTTTTGGGGAAGCACCACTTCCCTTGCTTCCATGGACTGCACGCCTCTGGTGTTTATAAGTATAAGATGCATATTATTTTGTATAACAAGTATCAACACTTAAGTTATGCAATGTAAAAACTTAAGATCTCTTTCCTGTGTGAGACCAGCTACATGTTTATACAAAAAACTCCGAGAGGAAGAGCAGTCAATCTCACAGTCATGGAGACAAGATGATCGTTATTTAAAATTTGCTTAAAATCGTCCAATGTAAAAAAAGAATCTAGTAACAGGGCTATAGAGCAGAGATTTATAATATTTAAATTTATTTATATATCTTATTTATTTATTTGAGACATAGCGGGCAACCATATTAAATAACTAAAAATTAACTAATATATGATAAGTAAAATCAAAGGGACTCTGTAAGCTTCTTCGTAGATTATAATTACCAGTGTTATCAAATATTATTAAACGTCTTATCTCATCAATTCAACGGCTATATATTATTCCTCTTAAATACGGATATTTTAACTAACCGGGGGTATATTTAAATATTTCGTTTTTAAATACAACTTAAAGATCTACTAACAAAAATTGAAATGATGTAAATTACTTTAATAACAAAAATATTGATTTAATAAATAAATAATCAAATAAATCATAGAATCAAAATAAAATAACTTACTCTCAACTTTGACAACCCACGATATACGTAAACCCCTATAAGCCACCACAAAAGAAGAATTTGAATTCAACTGTAAGAAGCAGATCTTTGACTCAGACTAATTCTTGTTTTAGCAATCACAAAAAAGGTCAACACCTACTTGAACAATAACTGCCTCTTATTGGCTGAAACGCAATTCGTCGTCTGAACTCTTAATTAATAGATACTTCATAGGTGCCGCCTAGAGTTCTACTTTATGTCTGGAATTAAAATATAATTACATTACCGTCTAAATAGAATAAAAGTATCTTCTATATAAATGTCTAAAAACTTAAACTAACTTATCAGCGTTCTGGTTCAAAAAAACCACGGCAAAAAAAAGAAAGGCAAAGAAATAACCTCCCAGCCAATCTCTTCTGAAGGGAAACAATGTTTTCCAAAAAAAACATGGAATTTCTGAAACGCCTATTATTATAAAATATAATATTGTATTTTTTACAAAGTAAATTGACAATCTTTTATAACTGAATCGAACCAAATGAAATGTTTCAATTATTAATAATTTTAATTTAAATGAAAGCGGGCTCACGAAAGAGGACCATATGATGTTTGTGATAAGTGATATTTATTATTTTGTTTAGTTTTTAAAAACTCTCAAAACTAATATTAGATAGCTTTACTTTAACGACTTCATTGAAATACTCATGTTTAGCATTTGTCATGAGAAAAAATATTTTAAGAATTAATATACCCTATTCTAATGCTATAGTCTATTCCGTTACAATCTGCAATATTGGCAACAGATTCAAATATATTATTAATATAGTATGTAACTTTGTATAAACATTTTAAAAACTGGTGCGATGAAAAGAAAGTAAGGCATACCATCTGGAATATTTTATTGCCATACTTCCACTTAAAATCGTAGTAACAAAAGCAGTCAAGCAAATGTTCAATATTTTTGACCATGTTTTTTATGATGAAATATGTCGAGATAAACAGATACAATTAAGTTTCGTTTTTGAAGAGGCGGAAGGGCTAAATTTTTTAACAAATAAATGAAAGCACAACGTTTACTTTGTTAACTGTCACTTATTTTATTTTTGCACTAGGCATGACTGCAGTTTCGTACTACTAGTACATTTTCAAACGCAATGAAAATATTTACAATCAACTATATAAACAGAAAAAAATTCTTAAGAGTATGATTAAGGAAAACCAACTGTACATTTTTTATAGTCAGAAAGTTTTAATAGGGTGGTATTTCTAACTGTTTAGGGGTTAGGTTGGGTCTTTATATTGTTTATAAAATTCTATTGCTATAGACCAATTTGCGACTTTTTTGTTCATAATGTAACACCTCTTTTTTATGTTGGGGAATTTATGTAAAATTTCTATAAAATGGTTGGTGAAATGAGGGTTCTGAAATTTTGTTATATATTGATCCAATATATGTAATTGTTGTACGTTTTATATGGGAATCTTTTACCCGTAGGATATATTTGTTAAATAGTTAAAAATTTACGTTTTTTAAAAATTAGTCCGTTAATTTCAGATAACTTATAGCCATTATTTGTTGCAATAGAGCTAACGACGTCAAGCTCCCTTTCTAGGTAATATTTGTCTAAGGCCATAGAAAAAACTCTATGAATCATAGACCTATATGCTATTGTCTACGTGATGGAGAGAGTCCTTTGGCATAGTTACATACGTATAAGATCTTTTTAATGTGATGTATAGAAAATGTATTGAATCGTTTTCTTCCATATAGAATAGAATAGAATAGAATAGAAAAACATTTATTATGCAATATACAAAAATAATTACATAAAAGGTAGCATTCGCAGGGCGTTCTTCCATGATACCTAAAAATAAAGTAACTTAACTATAATAACATTAATACCTATTACAAAAATCCACACATTTCAAAGGTAATTTACTACACTGTTAGGGCATTAAATTGAGTAACTCATTCTTGTACTTGGTCTTAAAGGTTTTAATAGAGTTTTGAGTAATTAAATTAAATACAGGTGAGTTAAGCAATTGTATCACCTGAAAAGCAAATGAGTTTCTAAACTTAGAAGTGCGATGTTGGTGTAGATTAAATCTAATAACATTTCTTAGGTTTAGATTGTGAATTTCCTGTCTTGCTACAATATATTTCCATAGGTAAATCGGACATTTTGTTTTATAAAGTTTGTACACAAATACACCAAATAGAAGCATCACTCGATATTCATATTTAAGCAAGTTGTTTTGTACATAAGTGGGAATGATATGAGAAAATTTGTATACACAATAAACATAACGAATGGAAGCGTTTTGGGCCAGTTGAATCTTGTTACGATATTCCAAGTTTAAATAATTGTAATAGACTATACAACAGTAATCCAATTGTGAAAGAATGAGTGATTCCACTAGTAAGAGTTTAACCTTTTCGGGTAGAATAAATTTAAACTGATACAAACTTTTTAATTTAAAGTATACAGAACATAGTTTTTTATTGATATGATATTCAAAGTTAAGGTTTGCGTCAAATGTGACGCCCAAATTTTTAACACATATTGCAGAGCGTAGAAGATCCTCACCAATATGTAACGAAACAAAGTTGTGCATGTTGACTTTATTTATAATATGATTAGTGCCAATAACCATATAGTTGCTTTTATTTGCATTAAGCAACATACCATGCCCAATGGACCACTCTAAAATAGATTTCAAATCGCAGTTAATCTGCTGGAAAGCTTGACAAGCATTTTCCGGTTCAAAACCAGCAACCAATTGTGTATCATCCGCGTAGAGGTGGATGGAGCAGAAACGAACCTGCTTGGGCAGATCAGAAGTATATAAATTGAATAACAGGGGACCCAGAATGCTTCCCTGAGGAACTCCGTGCTGCAAAGTGACAGGCTTGGATCTGGCTCCATCCAACTCAACTATTTGCACACGGGAGTATAGGTAACTGGCAAGCCATTGACACACTGGCTCGGTGAAACCACAATAACGTGCTTTAGCAACCAGCATAGAGTGATTAATTAAATCGAAGGCTTTGCTGTAATCTAGGAGTATAAGACAGGAGGCCATCCCTTCATCGATATTAGTTACAAGGTCTGTAGTGACCTTGGTGAGTGCAGTTGCAGTGCTGTGGTGCTTCCGGAAGCCTGACTGAACTTCAGGCAGTAGGGCAATACTCAAAATATAGTCATTAATCATATCAGTAACTAGCAATTCTAACATTTTAGCCAGGATTGGCAATAGACTGATGGGCCTTAGTTCAGATATTGACTCGATTTTGGAATTTTTGGGAATGGGTATAATTATAGATGTTTTCCAAATTTCAGGAAACACTCCTTCCTGAAGGCACTGATTGAATAATCTGGCTATAATTGAAACTACATGTTCAAGACCAAAGAGAAGCATGACGTAACTTATTCCATCGACGCCCATACTTTTGGATTTGATGCGAGAGAAAGCTTGGAGAACGTCATATTCAGATATGAACCTAAAAGAAAAGTTTCTATTATCTAGACTCTCCAGCCTATTAGTATTATAAAAGTCACGGACCTCAACATCAACCGGAGCGGCCAACCTACTAACATCAGCAAATTGATTACTAATATCTTGTAGATTTTTTAAATGATTAGGAATTTCAGAATTATTTTTTGAATGAACATTCCATGTATTAAGTCGAGACCAAAGCATTTTGGAGTTTTTGTTGGCTCTCTGAAGTTCAAATGACATATATGCCTTTTTTTCACTGCGTATTGCGAAAGAAAGGTAGTTTTTAATATCTATGTAGAAGTTTTTATGCTCAATGTTACGAGTGCGTTTGAATCTATTAAATGCTTTTTTCTTTAATTGAATGATTTCTTTTATTGTGCTTGTAATGTACGGTTTATACTTCCGTTTTAATTTAACAGTTACGAAGGGTGCGTGTCTATCGAATACGTCGGTCAGTCGCTGATTAAGAGTTTGAAGTCTACAATCCAAGGTTCCCCGTTGCCAAGCATCATCATCGAAATTGAATCTCTGCATCTCAATGTCGAATTGTTGCTGATTAAAAGAGTGAAAGTCTCTATAGGAAATTATTTTTTCGGTCTTTTTGGGTGTATCAATTTCGATAGTAGAGTAAATAAGTCTGTGATCTGTGAGATTAAGCAAATCTTTAGTTCCCGAGTTTACCACATTAACATTACTGTCTACACAAAGAATATCAATAAGGGTACATGTGCTTCTCGTTATTCTTGTTGGGTCGGTGATAGTTTGTTTTAGATTGAACACATGTAACAAAGATCTCAACTGTTGCTCTCTACCGTCTCACTTAGAAGATCAACATTCAGGTCACCCATGAGAAGGGTATAATCAAAAGAAGGCAACAGGGAGGATAATATATTTTCAACACAAAATATGTTTCTAAAACTGACTGATGGAGGTTTGTAAAGCGCTCCCATTAAAATTCTTTTGTTTTTCAAAGACAATTCTATCCAAAGTTGTTCGACTTGACATGTTCCATCACTTGCCGCGGAGATATCAATGACTTTACATTTAATAAAGTCAGCCATATATACACCAACGCCCCCTCCCCTAGTTATTCTGTCACTACGAAAAAGCTGGTAACCAGAAACATGTAAAAGTGAATCTGGATAATCTGGGGATAACCACGTTTCTGTAATTGCAAAAATATCAAATTTTTCAAACACAAGTAACTCCTTTATATCAGCAAATGATGGAATGAGGGATCTAATATTTATATGTGCAACACGGAGATTCATTGACCTAGATACAGATACTATTGGCCCATCAGTTTTGCCTGTGCTGGATCTAAAAAAGATATATTTTGTATGCTATTGGGATCAACAGTATCCCGAATATCAGATTCCAGATTGGAAAAATTTTGAGACACGAACGTGTCACTGCAGACTGGGACCTCAGATGCAACAGTTTGGCCCACCAAGGGACCATTTGCATCACCATCCATATCTCCGAAACTCTCACTGCCACCAAGAACAACCAAGTCTGGTGATGAGCAAAGGGAAGTAAAAGATAAAATCGCATTTTTAATTGAGTTAGAAACCTTAAAACGACCCGTTTTGCTCAAATAAACACGATTTCTCATATAGTCCCTATCGATTAAGTTACTATTGTACAAGTTTAATAAATCTACATTATCAATTGTACTAAATTTCAATTTATCAATTATTTGCCTGAAACTATGATTGATTCTTAAAATATTATTTAAAATATTATTTGTTGATGATACGCCATGAAATTTTGTAGGAATGGTGCATATAATTAAATTGGTGAAAGCGATATCAATTGACAATGCTTTAATTATCATAGGATCTACTTCAAAATTGTTAATGCCACCTAAAACTACAACACAGTCAGAAAATGTATAGTCTCTGGCAAAGCCACGCACACTTGAAAGGAGGTCATTAAATGGGGCATTGGGTTTGCACATTACTTCAAGATTGAAATCATCACCAAGGATAAAACGGAGACTTGCATATAGATATTTACCAACGTTATCTGTTACCAGCAGCACTCTATGTTTCTCCTTATTTGCGCACACAGTAATATTTAGGGATTCATGTGTGAGCTTGAATGACCTTTTTTGACTTAAACTGGGACTTGAGTGTGTATCTTGTGAGACTTGTTTGGCTTCAAAGAGTTCCAGTTTGGCCTCCTTCAGCTCCTTACCACAAAGTTCATTTTCCTTTTCCAATACTTCAATGCTAGTTAGACCATCATTTCACTGAGCTCCCTCTCTAACACTTCATTCTTGGACTGAATTTCCTTAATATCATTAAGAAGGGCCTTATTTTTTAGCTGTAAATTTATACAACTTGGGTCAATAGTTTCAGCATACTGATTAACCTTGGAAATGTATTTGTCCTTGGCGTTTTCAGGAGCGAGGTCTTGAGTCCCCTCCTTCAGTCTCTTTATGTGAGCATCTTTTGCTGCGTTGTCAGCAAGGAGGCCAGATAATTCCTTATTAAGTTGCTGCAAATTATCAGAGTATTTACATTCCCATTTTTCAATGGATATGTCTTTCTCCAATGCTTTCAACTTAAGATTGGCCAGTTCATCTTGAAGATGTTTCAATTTGTGGATGTCTCCTACCAGTGGCTTACACTGCCTACAGTAGAATAAGATATTCCTTTGGGCTAAGGAGATTGCATCGCTCACAGCCGTCGCATGGAGTTCCAAAAAGTTCGTCGTCCTTGGGTCTGGCTTTCAGAATGCATTGCTTAAGGCAGCTTGTGCACTTTAAAAGTGACATTATCTCCAGAGTAAAGTTGGAGATAGAGATAAATTAAAATCATAAAAAGACAATTGTACTACAATTTGTACATTTCGGGTCACTATGGCAACGTTAACAATACTAAATTTCAATCGTCGAACAGAAGCTTAAAAAAGTTTACTTATTTTTTGCACTTTTATGTTATTTCCTTATCACTGGAGTGTGAACAAATAGATCTTATAAATGTTTTAAATATTTCGGATTCCACGGCAAGAAACAAAGCTCAAAAGCAAGCAAGATGAAATATTTATTAATTAATTTAGGTCGATCTGATGAGATTTGATGTATTTTCCACGGCACTAAACAAATTGGGAATTTAATGCAGTAAAACACCCGAAAAAAACATAAAAAACGACGGAACACAACACCCGTGTGTACTGAACTATCGAGTGTAAATTTAAATTTGTTGTGGATTCGTTTTAGGTGGTATAAAACTGGGTATAGTTGTTTTTTATTTTCTATGAAGCAGAGCAATGACGTATTTAAAAAATTTCTTCAAAATGTGTTATATAAATTTCTGCTAGCAATGGGTTTATGGGGGAGATCATTACAAAACCGTCTTTTTGTTTAAGTATTCCCTGCCAAATTCACTTCACTTTTTCGTTTATGTATAAGGAAAGCTTTTTCATAAACTCTTGATGTATTACAGGGTTTTTATGTTTCTTTTTAAGTACGTGGTAAATTACACTAAGGCATTTTTCATTTGGTATATTGGAAAACATATTGATGACATCAAAAGAAGTTAAAATGCTATTTTTGGCGAAGTTATATCTTTTGGTTCTTTAGTAAGTTCAGTGGACTTTATATTCCTAAAAAATTGTATTAAGTTTTACAGCGGTATTCCTTCAAGGGGTGTTTATGTAAGATACATCCGGCTTTATTGGTGGATTACGTGGATGACATATTAGTTTGCTTAATGGAGAAAATAAAAAATAATTACACACAATTTTAAATCACTGTATTTCAATCAATATCAAAATTAAATATCCACTCGAAACGAAAGAAAACAATTGAATACATTTTCTAGACATCACATTAAAAAGATCACTTAATAAATTAAAATTTAATATCTATAGAAATCCCACTTATAGAGATATAACTATACCAAGGGACACCCTTAATCCCGTAGACCGTAAACTTTTAGCATATAGGTCTAAGTTTAATAGAGCTTTTTCTGTGGCATTAGACAAGCATTACCTAGAGAGCGAACTTGACGTCATTAGATCTATTGCAACAAATAACGGTTATAAATTATCTAAAATTAATAAGCTAATTTGTGTTAAACGTAAACCTTTAACTATTCGACAATTATATCCTAAGGTTAAAGATTCTATAATATATAAAATATACAACAGTTGCTTATTTTGGACCAATATCTAACAAAATTGCAAATATTTTAAAAACAAATAAATACTCTAGTTAATTTTCGACCCTCACAAAAACTCTCTAATTTGATTTTCGACGTGAAAGCAAAAATAAATCAGCATAAAGTCTGGAGTTTATAAGTTAAAATGCGACGAATGCAACGGATGCAATATTGGGCAAACAGGGGGAAATTTCGATATTTGGTTCGAAAAGGATAATGCCTCATATAGATTAAAAAACAGAACTTTTATTTCGCCAACAATTTTTCAGAAACTTCACATAAATTCCTCGACATAAATAACTTAGAGGTATTACATTGTATCAAAATACAAGAGTTCTAACCATACTACACACAACTTGTTACGTTCTGGACGCGCGTTTCGCTAACCAAGTTAGCATCATCAGCAGATGATATAAACTAAAGTAACTTATCCTATCCTGCGCCCGACTGCACCGTTGTCAAGTAAACAATAGAGAAGACTATAGGGAATAGGCCCTCTGTCTTTATTTATTGCTTTCTTACCACATTTAACTATTTCTATACTCTCAAATGCATCCAATAATCTATTATTAGATACATTTTTAATCAACTTAAGATTATTTATTCCTATTTGGTGATTGTTTTCTAAAGCATGTTGGGCAACGGTTGACTTTTCTGTTCTTCCGTATCTTAAATGTGCCATGTGTTCTTTAAAACGAATGTTTATGGAGCGTTTAGTTTGCCCAACATATTTTAGATCGCAGTCATTATAGCTAATTTCATAGATGTCACTCCTCTCCTTCAAGTCGACTTTGTCTTTAGGGTTTCCAAGGAGATTTTTCAAACTGTTCTCCATTTTGTATTTTATCCGATTCATTTCATTGTTAAAACGCCCTTTACTTAATGGAAAATTGACTAATCTGTGAGTTAAGAAATGAAATGCTGCCATTTTGTGCTGACGGCAATGCAATGAGTCAGATGTTATATACCTATCAGTATTAGTAAATTTCCTATAAATATCGAATTCTAATTTATCGTTATTTCAAATAACTAACGTGTCGAGAAAAGGTAATTGCCCATTGTTCTCCTTTTCGTACGTAAAATTAATAGAAGGATATTTATTGTTTAATGTTTCTAAGAAAGTGTCCAAATTTTCTGTTTTAATATCAAAAATAGCAAATATATCGTCTACGTATCTATACCACACCCTTGAGAAATACTAGAGTTCTTTTTTGAACTGGGTTTCTAATCTACCCATAAACAAATTTACAAGGAACGGAGATAAGCAATTGTCCGTCGCAGTTCCCTCAAGTTGTTTATAATATTTATTGTTGATTCATACATAATTTTGTAAGAAGTAAATATTCATCAATAATTTCTTTCTTCAAATTATTGATTTCAAGTACATTCTTAATTTTATCTAAAAATTCTAACAAGTTAGTAACCTCAAAGTTATCGTACGAGATATTTAATCTGCTGAATTCTTCTACTAACCATTTTGAAATATTGTATGTTTAGTAGTTTATATCATCTGCTGATGATGCTAACTTGATTAGCGAAACGCGCGTCCAGAACGTAACAAGTTGTGTTGTAGTGTGGTTAGAACTCTTGTATATTGATCTATCGTCCACCACAGGTTCCAGTGTTAGGACAGTATTACATTATGACAAAAAAACTCGCCAATTGAACTGCTTAGATGCAATAGAAAAACACCACAACGACCCAAATATTATATTTTTAAATTTACAAACAGATGTTGGATATACCACCCTAATAAAACTTTTTGACCATAAAAAAATGTACAGTTGGTTTTCTCTAATCATATTCTTAAGAATTTTTGTCTGTATATATACCTAAGTTGATTGTAAATATTTTCATTGCATTTGAAAATGTACTAGTAGTACGAAACTGCAGCTCAGAACAAAAATAAAATAAGTGACCGTTAACAAAATAAAACTTGTATTTTCATTTATTTCTTAAAACGCACTGTCATAAAGTAAAGTTTAAATTTTTAAATTCAAAAAGTTGCTACACACTAGTGCTTCAAAGTATATTTTCTTACTGTGAAATGAGAGTCAAACTTTTACTTTCCGCACGCTCTAAGAAAGATACATTTTACATACGATACAAAAGAAGTGCATCTTAATTTATGTTTATCAATTTGTACATATAAGAAAGTCGGGGTCTCAAGTCTAAGCTAAATATTGAAGTAACGACTTTAAAATAACTAGAAATAACAACACAAGTATACTCAGCAGTCGCGCTTTTTGCAGAATCATACCGTAAAAGACCGTAAAACTCGCAAACTGCCTTGTACTTCCAAGAGTATTACTTTACTTTTGCCATTTAAGCGAAACTTGAAATAACGATTTTGCAGGCGTACCCTTTATTCAGATCAGCCAAAAACAGTCTGGTCTCGTATGCAGAAATGTGCATTTTATGGCATCATTTGTATTTAGTATGAATATTAAATTTACACACAAATGAAATTATATAAATATAGTCAAATGACCGTATACAAGTTTAGTTTGGTGAATATACAGGGTGTCAATTAAGTACTTGTTCAAACTTTAAGGGGTGAACATGGGTCTGAAACGGCTTTGTTTCTGAGATACAGGGCGTCCAAAAAAACAATTTTATTTGGTTTTTTGCTTATATTTTTGTTAAGGACCATGACGATTGGACAAAATTTGCGATTCTGGGTATGTTGATGTCGAGAAATTCAAATATTAACTTAGTTTTTTATTTAATGTTACAGGGTGCCACATACAGTATTGTTCCTAAATTTAATTAACCTTAAATTTTTTGTGAAACCTTTTATGTCATTTTTGACTAGGCAGACCTATTCTCCATTTAATTCTACATAAAAAAGGTGCTCTTAGTATTTGTCGCTAAAAGCAGCCATTTTGGATAAAAAAGGGTTTGAAGTTAAATCTGCCTTGAAATTTTTTAAATTGGACCATTTTCGAGATTTCGAAAAATAAGCAAAAAAATATATGTTTTATTGATTATATTATCAGGTAAAAACTTAAATCATTTACAAGACTAAAACTAAACTAGTTATTAACATTATTTTGAAAATGACCACAGCCCACTTCAACGCATGCAATAAGTCGCCTTAACATTGATTGACGAACTCTTTCAAATATACCTGGCGTCTGATTAATAATGGCACAAGATTCAAATATCCTATTTCTTAGATCTTGTTAATTTTGAACTGGACTTTTATAAACCAAAGAGTTCAAGTAACCCCTCAGAAAATAATCCTAAGGATTCAAATCTGGTGATCTGGGAGGCGAGGGTTGTGATCCAGCCCTTGCTATCCAATGGTTAGGGTAATTCTCGTCCAGAAATTGACGCGCAACGACACTAAAGTGTGGCGGAGCTCCGTCGTGCATTAATCACATCCTGTTTCTGGTTTCTAAATCAACTTCTTCTAAATAGTTGGGAAGTTCGTGTTCCAAAACCCTTCGATATTCTTCGCCATTAAGCTTTTGCGGAAGAATGCAGGGCCAATAAGGTGATCACCGATAATTCCTACCCAAATATTGAGAGAAAATAGCAACTGAAAATGATTTTCTCTGATAGCATTCGGTTTATCCTCAGTCCAGATATGGTTGTTATGAAAGTTAATTATGAAATTTCGAGAAAACGAGGCTTCATCTGTAAAAAGCACATAGCTTAAGAAATCCGGGGTTCGTACTAATCTATTACGCAACCAAACACAAAAATCGAGTCTGAGGGGAAAATCTCTAGGTAATAGAGCCTGCACACGTTGCATATGATAAATATAAAGTTGTTGGGACCTTAAAATTTGCCAAAAAAGTGTGTGTGTAACATTCATTTCAAGAGCTATTTTCCGCGTACTAGTTTGCGGTCTTCTTCAATTCTGTTTAACATAGCTTCTTCAATCTTAACTGT
The DNA here is from genome assembly GCA_030620095.1 of Kuschelorhynchus macadamiae. Classification (NCBI taxonomy): domain Eukaryota; kingdom Metazoa; phylum Arthropoda; class Insecta; order Coleoptera; family Curculionidae; genus Kuschelorhynchus; species Kuschelorhynchus macadamiae. Next base: position 34,953 of record JAUTXW010003597.1, read on the forward strand.
TCGAACTGTTGCAGGCCTCCCTGGAACATCTGTTGTCCTTTTAAAGCTGCCAGTTTCACAAAGTCTTACGTGAATATTAATAAAAGTTTGGACGTGTGGCACCACTCGTTGAGGAAATTGCGCCTTGCAGCTTGTGCATTAGCGAGCCATTCCATAAGTAAAATGAATGTCTCCCATTTCTGCGTTGGTATATTGGTGCATTTTGGACAAAACACGCGATAAATTATTACCTATATTGCCAAATGATAAAAAACTACTTGTTTTATTCTAAATCAACTGCCATGACTCATTCTGCTGCCATGGAAACCTCTCAATTGTTTTCCTAGGCCTGCTATGGATTCACCTATATTATTATTATTTTTATCCAATTTTCACTAATTTGGTAATTGTGATATGTTAATGTGATAGAGTAACATAGCACATGATTTTGAAAAAATATTTTTTCGCTTATTTTTCAAAATCTCGGAAATGATTCAATTTAAAAAATTTCAACTAAGATTTAACTTCAAACCCTTTTTTATTAAAAACGTCTGCTTTTAGCGACAAATACTAATGCTAACTTTTTTATGTAAAATTAAATGGAGAATAGATCTGCCTAATCAAAAATGGCATAAAATGCTTCACAAAAAAGTTATGGTTAATTAAATTCAGGAACAACATTGTATGTGGCACCCTCTAACATTAAATAAAAAACTAAGCTAATATTTGAATTTCTCGTCATCAATATATCCAGAATCCCAAATTTTGTCCAATTGTCATGTTCCTTAACAAAAAAATAAGCCAAAAACCAAATAAAATTGTTTTTTTGGACGCCCTGTATCTCAGAAACAAAGCCGTTTCAGACCCATGTCCATATGAAGTTTTATTCTTAAAATTAGTCAAAGAATCGCCCCTTAAAGTTTGTACAAGTACTTAATTAACACCCTGTATTATGTTTTACTAATGTTTAATGCAAAAGTAGCTTAAAGCAACAACTTAATTGGTTTTATTTCAAACTAAGTAGGCTCTTAATATTTATTGAGCCTGCTTACTGTAGTACATAATTTTACAAATCGATGGAATGGCTGTTAATGTAACAAATTGCGAAAAGTGATTTTTTTCTGTAACTAATAAATCTTTACCAGAAAAACCTAACGAGTTCCCGAAAACTAAAAGACAAAACCTTTATGACTCAGATCTTGCTAAGGCCAAATGACCTAAATAATTCTTTTATTAATGTAACCAAAAATGTTACCTCTGGTATCTCGCCAAGCTTGGACCCTCTTTCGTTTCTCCTTCCATCGAAAAATGTCGCTGATAGCCTTTTCTTAAGCCCTGTTAGCAGCATGGAACGATTGCAAGAAATAAGTAACATCACAAGCAAATCTTCGTGTGATGGCCTATCAATTAAAACGTTCCTGAACCTACCGCTCCCAGTCATAGAGGCCCTTACAACACTAATAAATGAATTCCTTATAAAAGGTATATTCCCTGAATGTCGTAAAACTATAGCCAAAAAGCTATAATTATTCCTCTTCATAAAGGGAGCGGAAAAAGTAACTCTTGCAATTATCGCCCAATTGCTCTATTACCAGTGCTATCAAAAATCATTGAAAGGTTACTGAAGAATCGTCTTACGCCATTTCTCCTTAAACATCAGATAATATCCCCGGATCAGTTCGGATTTTTACCCAACAGGTGCACCAGGGACGCCATGTTCTCGTTACTTAGCGAGGTCTACTTATCCCTCAATAACAACCACCCCCCGCCTCAATTATTTGTGACTATGCAAAAGCCTTTGACTGTGTTAGTCATGAAATTTTGATAAGCAAGCTGAATTTTTATTTCTTTAAATTGGTTTAAATCTTATCTCGGGAATAGGCCACAGTTTGCAGGGGTAAATGGTTCTGATTCTGATTGTAAATTGATTACAAGTGGAGTACCTCAAGGTTCGGTTTTGGGACCTATTCTTTTTTTGTTATACATTAATAATATCACCAATCTAAAAATTAATGGAAAAATCTCTCTCTTCGCTGACGACACAAGCATAACATGGAGTAATTTTGATACAACGTCTTTACATTCTAATATTTCCAACGACCTTGGTATGATTAAGGCTTGGTCCGATCTGCTTTGCTTCACTGTGGATAAAACGGTGGCATTATCTTATAAGGGGACTTTACAACCACTTCAGCTACTTAACAGCAATATTAAATACTTTGAATCGGTTAAATTCCTGGGTTTAGATACAAAAAACAACTTAAAATGGTCTAAGCATATTGAGACCTTAACTAACAAACCTTCTACCGCCTGCTATGCTATTCGATCAATTTCAAAAGAACTAGTTGTGACCTCTGCCCGACTTACTTTTTTCTCTCTATTCGAATTCCATCTCTGCTATGGCCTTCCCTTTTGGGACTACTGTACCACCGAGCAATTTCTTAGTACTTTTTGGCTTCAAAAAAGAGAGCAATTCGCTATTGTCTAAATAATAGAGCGCACTGCCAAAACTATTTCAAAAAACAAGAAATATTAACACTTCCTGCATTTTTTTAATTTTAGAAACCGTCTGTTTAATGAGAAAACATATAAACACATTCCCTGAAAGGCCACAACATAAACGCCATATCCTACCAGAAACTCTAGGCATGACATATACCATTCCTTCCACAGAATTCATAATAATCAATTATTTACAACGCCATAAAACTTTACAATCATCTTCCAGAACATTTAAAAACAATCCCTATGTTTGAACTCGTTCGAAAAAAACCAAAGCGAACCTCATTGAAAGACTTTTTTACTGCGTTAATGATTTTTCTAATGAATAAGTCTCATTAAAATGTTTTTTATTTGCTTGTTTACTTAAATCGTTTTGGAATTTCAAAATATTTTATAGGGAATGACCTGTTTGATAGTTCGTTAACAATAATTATTTTTGTTACATATTAGATTAAAATTATGCATTTTCTTTTTATTTTTTAAACACTTTAATTATTATATTAGTTCAGTACACTTTTTGTTTAAGTTTACTTATTTTGCTTGTATAACGATAAAAAAATAGAATTTAAGGTCGCGTAATTTTAATTTCAATGTCAACGAAATTATTCACGTCGCATATATTGTGTGTTTCCTTATTGTTAAGGTCACATGGATTCATTAACCTCTTTACGGCAATGTTATATTCTAACGAATGTAATATTTACCATTTATGTATTTGCATTGACCTATCGAAAAATGATTTTTTTTCGATTAATATTTCGTTTTTTTTTGTTTTAAGGTAAATGTCGCTTTGTCCATAAAATTGTAACAATTTTTTTGCTGCGGCAGTGAAGCATATTTTGGTTTGTTTGTTTATTTGTTTGGATGCTATTGTGAGAAACATGAGTTTTTAATTACACATTTTAATAGGCCGCACTTGGTTGAATTAGCACATAGTTTACAGTACCCTCAAACTCTGAAATATAGGCGGACTAAATAAAGAATTCACATATTCCTTCCTTGATCAAGAAATCACCAGTATATAAAATTTAAAACCGTATTAATCAGATTACGTTTTACGTTACTAACCAAATAATGACATATGTACTAATATAAAAAAGTAAGTAAATGGAATATGCTTGAAGAGTTTTAAATAACTTTAATTTACGACAAAATAAAATTATATCATAAAGTTTGCCTAAAAGATTTAGATTTTATTAGGTTTCAAACAAGATATTAAATAATAATTTAAACATTTAAAAATTAAAAAAAAAGACTAAAACTGCAGAAACCTTGAGTTCAACTGTAGGGGATTAGGTCAGCTACGTCAACAATTCATCTAGGCCTGTATTCAAATAAACCATGTCGCTCAAGAAAGTGCGTTTCCGGGATATGTATACAACAAAAAATTAGCAGAGAAAAAGCCAAGTTAACTTGGCAATTTCCGTATTTCTTTAGAATCGCGAAAAAATAGGTGAAAAGTAGCCAGAGACTCGATAAGGGGACCCTGTGAAGAATATTTATAATGAAAAACACGGCCGCAAATGCTAAAACAAAAGCGTTAACATTAAACTGGGGGATGCAACAAACTTTGCCGGAACATGGCAAATATTTTACAAGAAGGCAACATCAAACATATGTTGTCAGCACATAACTAACCTGCACTTATATACCACACGGAACAATAAATAGTTTAAAAACATACGTTTTTAAAACAACGCCCTCCCAGCGCGTCTTTTGACCACCAGAAGCTCCTCCGAAAGCATCTACATGTAGATTTGTTTTTTAAATTTAACGGCTGATATCAAATAAGTCATGCCATATAGATAACCAGTTTTAAATAAATGGCGTTGACCACAAATTATAATATTAATGAAAGAAAGGAGTACTCGTAACATTTTAAGATGCATTTAATTGGCTTCTTCAGGCTCCAAATCTAAAAGTGTAGAGTAGTAATGTCAGTAACGAGTGAAAATTAAAATCTTATATTAATTACTTATTAGAGAAGCAAATTTACTGATATGATACGTAAAGAGAAAATTTCTTAAAAATACCTTATTTAAAGAAGCTAGTTTCTAACCCAAACGAAGCTGCTGGGGCCAGTCAGCTTGAATAAATTATTTAGTTGTAAAATAGACAACCCAGACACTCTGCCATGAGTACATATAAATATTTCGTCCACCATCTAATGAGCTATTGTAACATTGAATAAATTAATACTTCAGTCACCTTTTGACAATAAAGTGAATGAGTAATATTCGTTAGACCAATCCAGAAACTGCTATGCTTAAGTGAGTGAGTAAGAATGGAGAGGCAACATTTGGGAGTAGATGTTAAGAACCATTGGTACGCTTGAAGCCGGTACACCACAGATTGATGTGTTGCAAGCAATTGAAACAGGATTTGTATCAGAAAGACATCTAGGATCACGCCGCATTACCAATCAAAATCAAGATCGTTTCTAGCAATTATTTGCAAGAAAAATTCCGAAGAAAACAGCATCTGAACTGAAAATGAGACTTCAGCAGACCCACGGTATACAGGTAAAATACAAAACTGTCGTTAATAGATTGCGCAAAACTGGCTTAAAATCTAGGAAACTTTTGAGATGTCAATCACTCACAAGGGGAAATCGTGTCGTCCGTTTAACATGGGTTTAAGAACACGTTTTAAGTGATAATTTTCAATGGACCCCAATTTTCTTTACGGACGAATGACGATTTATGCTGCATACTGATTCTAGACGTGTACAAATATGGAGAATAATAAAGCAAGGTTAAATAATGTACTGGAGATTCTTTGACACAGGGGTGGAACCTAAATCGACTCGACAGTTTTCTTAACTCAAATCGCTATGTAGATGAAATACTCCGGCCAGTCGCCGTAAAATAAAGCTGCTTGTGCTTATGCTTATGCACGATGATGCGAGAACGTATATCGCAAGAATGAGACGAACATTTTTAGAAGCTAATGATAGTGAGGTAAATACAAAATCTATTCTGTTTCTATAATCCTTTCGTGCTTCCAAAATTAACCTTGGGGAATCCTAAGTATGATCTATACGTTGATCGTTTAGAACGCATTGGAGACAATTTTTTGAAATTTCTCTCTTATAACAGCGGCTATATATGGACTGTGACCTTCCTACGGCTCGAAAATATTTTAATATCCTAACATTGGTTTCTAGAAGCAGGATTTCAGATGTTCTCAATCAATTAATCAAATCAATTTTTATTTCATAAGACTGGGATTACAAGTATTGAAATAGTCAAATTAAAGTAAAAAATAGTTAATAATTAATTAAGTCACTAAAAATAACCATAAGTAAACTATAACCTACATTTAAGTTTAAAGTAAAATTCAGAGTATAAATAAGGACAAATACCAAAACCAAGAACAACTGTAGAGACATCAACAAAAAAGAGTAACAGAAAATGCAAAAAAAACAGCATAACAATAGAAGAATGTTTTAAAAAACTGCACCAGCAGTTCCCTTATTGGCTTATCTGCAGCAGTCTGGAAACAATGTGTGCTTTACAAACTCATATTTTAATATGATATAGTATTAAGAACATACATTAAACTGATGTATGGCTGTTTTTTCCTTTATTTATATAATAATTAGGTAGTAACAAATTTTTGGACGATGTGGTGAATGCGCCTCATAGTCTTTTAATTCCACTGGAATCTCATCGCGCCATCTAATATAAAAGACAAAACAAGGTTTGCCGGACCAGCTAGTAATTAATAATACTATTTGGTAAGAGCTAATTGGAAAGTTTATTGTATCGTCGGATGTCGGATCTATTGAAATTTATATTCTGCCGATGTATAAGAGATCACATGTTTTCCTGACTAAAAACAAAGTTTTTTTTTTGCTAGAATTCTATTTTTTAAAAATTTATATTGTTACTATTTAAGGAATTCTAAAAAATTTAATAATTCAATTCATATACGGACGGTATGAAAAACGCTACTGCATTTTTATTTTGACTTGCAAATTATTGCTAGAGTTTCCAAGAGCCCTTGTGATTTTTTATTATTATAAAGCAAAAACAAAATTTCCCATGATAATAGCCAAATTTATATTTAAAAATTAGAACTAAAAAATATATTTTCAATTATAATTAAACATTGTTGATATTTTAGTTTTCAGTTGAGTTACACTTTTTATAAATTTGATACATCAATCATTTGCAATTGGTATGTTTGGTATGTTCTAGTAGGGTAAACAGTTCTCTCCAAAATATTATTTTATAAAATAATGATTATACCAACAGGATAGCCGCAAAAAAAATTAAAAATTCATTTATTATAAATAAACCTAATAATATTATGAATTTTATTATTAGTGGCTATAACCAAATTTATGTGATTTTTTTACGATTACAAACACTTTATTTGGCCGCCATTTTGTTCGGCCATCTTGAATTAGTACCACCATTTTATTAGTTCATCCCTATGCTACAATTAGTTATGGCACACAATTTGCAATCAATCAAATTTATTAAACCGCCATTTTGTTTCGCTGTCTTGGATTCGTACCAAAATGTTACCAGTTAACTGTTTTTGATTAAAGTTTATTTTGCGCTTCGGATGGCTCTGACCCAAAAAATTGGGTCGTAAATAGCGTCTGAACCACGTTCTTTTTTGCGTACCATCCTATTTGCACCTTTTTTTTCTTGTGGTGCGGTGTCATGTCAAAAAATAATAGCACTGATAAATAAAATAAAATAAATAAATAAATAAGGCCTTTATTAAACATATAAACACAAACAAGAACATTACATTAAAACTGCCAGGAATCATCCCTGCGCTGGCGAAGTCTAGCAAATAAATGCTACTCGACTTAACCAGCAGAGAGACTATCCTGTGCTATTGAATGCGTAGGAAAATAGGATACATAATAGTTAAAGTCGACAAAAAATGGCGGTTTGTTTGTTAACATGGCAAAACAGATTCACACAAACATTTTTTGTTAAATTCTTAGATCACAAAAATATATGTTAATAATAATATTCAGGGTTACAAAGTGTGCGAGGGCAACGAAATTAAAATTAAAGAAGTACGGAAGGAATATAAAATAGCTAAGGTGTTTCTTTGGAAAGATCCATGCCCACAGATTAAAATTAGCTTAAGCTATGCCAGAAAAGTCCTGCAAGCCTTCTGCCTATCTAAAATAAAGCGTTTTAATTTAAATTTAAACTTATTAAAATTGAAAAGTCTGAATTCTCTAGGCAATAAATTCAAAAGGGAAGTTGAAATGTATGAAAAAGATATTTTAAACAACGTTGTTCGAAAATGAGGCATTGTGTATTTATCCTTGAATCTTACATTAACTGAATGCTGTGATTCACGAGTTTGAAATATGTTATTCAAAGAACAACTAGATTTGGGACCATTAATAAGTTTAAAAACAAAATTTCCCAGATGATGTATCCATCGATTTTCCATACGTAACCAATTTAATTCATTTATTTTATGAGAAATATGTTCTCTTCTAGATATATCAAAAATTAAAGGACAACATGCATTTTGTATGACCTGTATTTTATTTTTGTCCAAAGAATTCAGACATGGAAAATAAATAAAATTATCATAATTAAATTGTGAAAGAATTAGTGATTCTGTGAGCAATTTTCTTAGATGAAAATTGAGAATATGACGATTGGAAAATAATATTTTTAATTTAAAAAACGCCTTTCGTCTAAGTTCCTGCACGTGACTGCTGAAACGCAAATTAGAGTCGAAAATTATACCCAAATTCCGAGCCTCTTCAACAAAATTTAATGCATTATTGTCGATGGAGATATTCAGGTTTGAAGCTAAAAAGTTGCATTTGTCCCTATTACCAAATATCATCACATTAGATTTTTTTAGAATTTAAATTTAGATTATGTTCTTTAGACAAAGTATTAATTACATTTAAATCATTATTTATTATATTATTAGCCACTTCAAACTCTTCGAGCCTAAAGGAAAAATAAATCCGGGCGTCATCTGCGTATGCTTTTATCTTACAATTATTAAGAGACTTTAAAATGTCAGAAGTATAAATGCTGAAAAGAAGAGCTCCCAGGACAGACCCTTGGGGTACACCAGACAATATAGAAAGTTCTTGTGACTCGCAGTTATTATAAGAGATTTTCTGCAATCTGCATGATAGATAGAATTTAATTAATTAAGAGAGTTATATAATTAATTGAGACGTTATCAAAGCCGAAATATTTCAATTTGGCTAAGAGCAAGTTATGGTTGATAGTGTCAAAGGCTTTTGAATAGTCAAGTAACACGAGCACAGTGACAAGACTCTGATCAGTATTTACAAAAATATTATTGGTAATAGTTTCAAGAGCAGTGGAAGTACTAAACCCAGGTCTAAAGCCACATTGCACTTCAGGCACTATGTTATTAAAAATGGCAAAATCAAAAATTTGTTTATATAATATTGTTTCTAAGATTTTAGAAGCCGCAGGCAATATGCTTATAATTCTTAAATCAGAAAGGGTTTGAATGTCCTTATTTTTGGGAAGGCGGATACCTATTGCATTTTTCCATTTATCAGGAAAATAAGAATTTTCTATGCAACAGTTAATAATATGAAGCAATATAATATCAATATGTGGACTACAATATCTCAACATTCTAAGTGAAATATTATCAGAACCAATGCTATCTTTTTTTAGAGAATGTAGAATTGTATTAACTTCTTCAACATTACTTAATTTGAACGAAAACTGAGTACTTCTTGAGGAGTAACTATTGCTATAAAAATTTATTTTATTATCACAATTACCGGATACATATTGAAAAAATTTTGAAAAATAAGAATTAATAGAATTGGGGTCTGAAAGATTAGCTGGCAACTCTGCCCGACCTTGTTTATTACAATGTATGTATGTTTATTACAATGTACAATGATGCAAACTTGATCGTATTTGAAATTTTTGTAATATAAATATTAATATAAAGATATCTTTATATTTATTTATATGTTGTCTTAACTACCATTAAAGAGCCAAATACCCAAGAAAGTCTAGTTAAAAAGCATATTTTCTGTATGGTTCAAAAAAAAAAAAAAAAAAATATATATATATATATATATATATATATATTTAAAGTAGTGCATTTTTGTACCATTTGATCTGAAGATGGTACTATGTACCGAAATAATAGTATGGTGTATTTAATAAATAAATACTGGAAACCTACAATTTTCTGTTGTTTAAATTTAATGTTTGTACTATTTCCTGGTCTATATAGAACGCAGTCCTCAATCTCTGTAACGGACACTTAAACCTTGCAATTCAGCTTGATTAAACTTAACTTGACGTTAACGGCTAATCCAAATATTTATTAGTCAGCGAGTCAGCCCAGTTTGCACACTCTATGCAGTGGTGATTGCAGCCTGGGACGGATTTATATGTGTCGAGGAGATTTAGGTATTGTGGTTATTGGCGATGTTCGTGCTGTTAATTTTCGTGGATCGTTGTCATGTTCACTTTGCTAATGCCTTTCGTTACTTTTGTTCAGAAAATTCAAGCGTTAACTGAGTTTTCCGCACAAATTAAATAATTATATAGAAATTGTATGTATTTGTTTTGCATTTACGTTCGTTTGAAAGTGGTGACCTATGTTCGGAGAATTAGACTTGGGCTACTTTAAGTATTGCAAAAATTAGCCTATGTCCATATAGACTTATTATACTTAATATATATATATATATATATATATATATATATATATATATATATATATATATATTGTAACGTTACACTTTTACAGTAACTAATTATGATTTTGCTAATTATATTTTGTCATTTACCAAGATGTCAGGAACTAAGTTTTTGGAAGTTATTTAGATTCTTTGACTATTTTCATTATTATAAGTACTTAATATTGTATAACTGACAGCTTGGTATATTATATACATTTTATGTTTTATATTTACAGATGCTGAGGGTCTGGTTGCTTTTGCTTTCTTTAATGCCCACATATAAAAGGGCCATGTTTTTATAAGAATTTCATTATTAGATGTTCATTTACCTATAGTTTTTCTATTATCTTACCTTCACATAATTTTGATCAGAAACAAATCCGTTATAAAAAACCTAGTTGGGTATGAGCTGTTGTGATACAAACTAAACAAGATATTTCCAATATTTCCATTGTAGCCTGGTAACGCTAAATAAATTAGAAACATTTGGTATATACCTCCAATTTCGTTTGCCGCCTTTTAAAATCTCGGTCAGTTCATTAAATGATTTGTCCTTTTGATAAAATGTAGTTTAAGATGTCACCTATATTGTTAAATGTCCGGTAAACACATGTCAGGGGTTCATTAAACAAGGGTTTGTGTTATTTATTTAAGTAGTTCTCCAAATGGTTGGTTTAAAAAGCCTTGTTTATTTTCGTTTTATAAATTGGGTTAAGTGACAACAAAGTTTGACGTTTTACTGTGTGCGGCGACGCTAAAATCCTTGCTTTGGCCTTTTCCATGAATGACTAAAAGCCATACGATTCCGTCCGACCACTTTACTTTCATTTTTATAAAAACCTAACATTTTAAAGATTTAATTATTTAGGACGAGGCTTACGTAAAGATTAGAGGAAAATATTAAAAAATAACAACATAAATTATTCAAAAATTAATATTTAAATTTAATGTATGCTAAGATTTATTGTAATAAATAATGTATTCTGAGTTGCCTACCTTTTTAAAAATCTTTTATTTTTGTCAAATAAATAAGGAAGAAAGAGACAAAATATAGGGACATTAATTTTTTTTCTTACTAAACCTTAGCTGAAAATCGTCTTGGAACGAGTTCGTTCTATTTCGTTTTGACTGTGGCCGTAAAACTACCTTTAAAAAGGCTGGTCCTGTTTTATAGTTATTTTAAATTTTGTGTTAAACAGTGGTCAAATAACAGCCAGGTAATTATTATTTTAATTTATTTAGCAAGGTTCTTTCATTTAATTTTAATTTATACAATAGGCTACAATGGATTTTTTCTCTTTTTTACAGCTCAACGGCCACATAGCAAATAGCACATTTTAGTGCACATTGAACCTATTAGCACATAGCACATTGGTATTAAAACCTTGCATCTTAGTGCACGTTTGCTTTTTATAGCCTTTAAAGCATTTTGAACATTTTTGCACCCACATGATTGTGAGGTACTTTTCACGAGAAACAATTGATTGAAGCAAATAACCCTAAAGGTTGGGGTTACCTTTGAAGTTGAAGCAGTAATTCTACATTAAGAAGGAGCCCCCTCTTTACCGAAGAGGTGTTGGAATTTTACCTCTAGCCCAACAACCAGGCCCCAGTAACTCCAGTTTTCCTGCCAGTTGGTGAGATTTTTAAAAAAGCTTTATATTACAGTAGTACCTTTTATTGATCAATTTATCTTTTTCAAATTACCACACATATTTCTATTTAAAAACAATTTAAACTACATTCTCTCGTTAACAAGTATTTTTTTTTAAATAAAGCAAATCATAATATTAAATAGTGTTTTACTGGTTGTTTCAGTACCTTTACGAACACACGGGTAAGGGGTGTATTAAGGCAGTGCAATAAGTTCTGTTTTACGTGTGTTGGCGCCCTTCTTTCATATTTATAATTTTCACTTGCCTCCCCTTTGAACTCCCCCAAAGCCGAACTACCGTATAAGCTAGCCAACGGGTCGTAAGTGCAAACTTTTATTATTGCACTTACGTAAGAACTCTTTATAACGTGGCTTTTATAACACCGGAGTTTACGTTATAATATATATATATATATATATATATATATATATATATATATATATATATATACTTATGGAATTTTCTTGGGTATTTGGTTCACTGAATTAATTGGCAAGTTTTAGAGATCGGCAAATATTTATTTCATAGCGAGAGTTCAAAACGTTTCAACCATATTTTGGTCTTCATCAGTTGTCTGTAATGAGATTCGTACTGATTTTATTTGTTTTGATGCTTTTTTTTTTTCGTTTGAACCTCGAAAGAAAGGAAGTATGTGAACGTTAATTTGATTTTTTTTTGGTTATTTTGATGATTATGTTACACAATTAAGTTGTTATATATTTTACTTAAATTTTTAATGTCAGTTTTATCGTTGATACTATTTTTGTTTTTTTAATATATAACATTTCCAAGAACACCCTTTTCTGTTGTTTTTTTTCAGTTTTAAGTATCGTAGTCTCTTGAAAATTAAATGTATGTGATACGATAATTGCTGTTCGTGATTAGTTAAGGCTGTTTTATTTTTTTTATCGTATTTGTGTCCATTTAATCTATTTTGTAAATATTGGGAGGTTTGACCAATGTAGACACTAGGGCAGTTGTTACATGGAATTTCGTATATTGTATAAGATTTTTTATTTTTATTGGTTTTACATTTTAGTGAGCTGAAATTTTGTTGTAATAGATTATGATCTTTGTGACAAACTGATATATCATATTTATTAAAAAGTTTTTGTAGATTTGCAGATAGGCCACTTATATACGGGAGTATATATATATTTCTGTTTTTTGTGGTGGCAGGGGATTGTTTATGAGATTTTGCAGTCGTGACTTAAAGATAGAATTAATGAGTTTAGATGGGTAACTATTTTTGATTAGAATATTTTTTGCTTTATTTATTGCTTTATCTCTGTATATTCTGTCACTCAGTTTTATAGCACGATCTGCAAGTCCAATTACGACCGATTTTTTTGGGATATTGGATGGTTTGATAAAAAATTCAAATATCGGCCCGACCCGGTGGTTTTGGTATACCATTCTGTTTTAATAGAATTGTTCTCACGATGGATGGTCATATCTAAAAAGTTAATTTTTTGATTATTTTCTATTTCAATGGTAAACTGAATTTTAGGATGGTAAGAATTGAATGTTTTTAGAATATCGTCACACATGTTTTCCGAAACTGCAGTGAAACAGTCATCCACATATCGATACAAAAATGGTAGCGGATAAGGTAGTTTTGATATTATAGTATTTTCTAACTCCTCCAAAACCATTTGAGCAATTACGCTTGAGATGGGAGACCCCATAGCGCATCCTTCAGTTTGTTTATAGTATGTGTTGTTATATGAGAAGTAAGTAGACTTTAATGTTAATTCAGTTGCTGACAGGAATTCTTCCAGAGGTATGTCAGTAAACTGTTTGATAAGGTTCCATTTTTATCTTATAATATCTAGAGCGAGTTGTAGTGGGACGTTGGTGTATAGAGAAACTACGTCAAGCGATATTATCTTATATCCATTAGGAAGTACTGTATCGTTAATTTTTCTTTAAAATGCCAGGAGTCTTTTGCGTATGAGGTGGTTTTATTTACTATATTTTTAAGGATGTCTTTTAAAAATTTCCATAAATTATGTAATGGGGACTGTACACAAGATACTATTGGACGCATTGGAATTCCCTCCTTATGCAATTTGGGGAGTCCGTACATTTTTAGGGGTTCGGCATTGGGAATCTTTAAGTTTTTAGCTACACATGGTGAAATATAGTTTTTATTTTCCCAGCGCGTTTGTCATTATTTTGTTTTTGGTAAATATTTGTAGGGACGTTATATATTATTTTATACGTTTGTTCATCATTTAGTAGAGAGCTCATTTTTTGGTTATACTGATTCGAATCCATGATTACTGTTTTATTTGATTTATCGGGTCTTAGTAATTTTAAATTGGGATTTTCTTTCAAGAATGTGCGAGTTTTTTTAAATTTTTTACATAAGTGATTTTGCATTGTGTTAGGTTTTCGCAAAGTTTGACCTGATTTTAACTTATTATTAAAATTTGTTAACATATTGCAACAACTTGCTCTAATTTCGTCTTTGCTCTTGCACGATAATTTTTTTATAGAGACCTCTACCGATGATATAACTTCAGGAATGGATAGTTCTTTGGAAACTTCATTAGGTAAAGCGAAAAAGCATCAAAACAAACAAAATCAGTACGAATCGCTTCTTACTCCAATATAGATTTAGTACCATTTTAACTGTTCGTATACTTGTTTACGGTGTAATACGTTTAAATGTTCTGTGCTATGTGACATATATGTATTATTTTAATTTAGCATTAATTGTAACGAACTGTGGTGTATGGAAATATGTTAAAATACCGACATTTAAATCTCGGATAATGTTTTAATTTCTAGGTAAGCCGAAAAAAATTCCTCTTTTTGATTTTGGTAAAAAAATTTTTTTTTAATGATTGTAGTTTTCTATGCCGTGACTTATCTATATATCTCATTACAGACAACTGATGAAGACCAAAATATGGTTGAAACGTTTTGAACTCTCGCTATGAAATAAATATTTGCCGATTTTTAAAACTTGCTAATTAATTCAGTGAACCAAATACCCAAGAAAATTCCATAAGAATATAGTTAAAGGTTCCAGAAATGTATATTCAAAAAAAAAAAAAATATATATATATATATATATATATATATATATATAGTCTAATGGGTATTCCACTGTTATAATTACCTGTATTTAGTTTTTGCAAAATAAAAACAAAATTAGAACTGGGTTCGCCACTAAAATTCCCTCACGTTCTCAAATGCAGTGGACTGTATTTAGTTCCAACTAAATATAGATTTCATATGGATTCCAAATGAATCAATCAAATAACTATAGCCACTGTTCAAATTCTTACTCACAAAACTAATATGACTAGCATTTTAGCTAAAATCCATAGACTAGTAACATGAACTAGCCATCTCAGCAAACGTCTAGAAAAAATACCCAACCACGGATTAACCTGGTATTTGGAAAAACACAATTTCCTATACAAAAAAAAAATCCGTTTCAGAGAGAAAAAATCATATCGCAGCAGCTTTGGTCTGCACTAAAAAAAAGCTGGACTGTATTTAGTACTCTAATTTCATGAAACATCTCTAGCGAAGTCAAGACATATGAACAAGAATTTCTTCGCTGTCGATAATATACAGTTAAAGTACACCATACCTATTCAGACAAATTTGTACCAAACTTCTCGTATCCCTCAAGCATCCTCAATTAGTCGAACATTTCTAGCAGTGTAAGCAAAATAAAATAATTAATTATACTATAAGGGATGTAAGTAGCACTGGTTAATGTGCTTACATCCCATATAGTAAATAACATTTTTCCCCCTCCCTGTATTGTATGTTTACAAGAAAATGCTGGATATATTTTTGGATTTTCATTATCATTACATTCGATAGCATTCTCATTAAATTATGAAGGCAGCCGTGATCCGTTGCCAGAGCAACATACGCAGTTTTTATTTTATCAACAACGTCAAGTTGACAATTCATAGCGAAAAGTTTGAAGAAGTCGAATTGTTTGATTCTGTGTAAACAAAATGGATGTTTCAGACATAGAAGAATCAGCGAATATTGCTTATTTATCGCTACTACCGGAAAAGTCGAAAAAATGGTATGAAGCAGTATATAAATCCTTTAAGAATTGGTGCCAAAGCAACACGACTACTGCAGTCTCAGAAACCTTGTTTTTGGCGTATTTCCACGAAAAAAGTGCTATATTGAAGTCCCCATCAAGCTTATGGTGTGAGTATTCGGTGTTGAAGTCCACCCTTTTTATAGAGGAAAATGTAGATATTTCTAAGTATCCAAAACTTCGTGCGTTTTTGAAAAGAAAAAATGATGGTTATAGACCCAAATCGAATATGTTTAATAGGAAACATGGGAATAAGTTGATGCTTGAAGCCCCCGATGATATATACTTATTGATGAAGGTCGTAATGGTAATGGGAGTTGCTGGAGCGTGTCGTTCTAATGAACTCTGTAAAATGAAAATGGACAATGTTAAAATAAGTCAAGAAGTCATAATCGTGACCATTCCTGACTCCAAAAATGGAATGTCACGTACATTTACAGTGACAAAAAGTGACGACACTCAGGTTTGTCATTTCAAAATAATTAAAAAGTACACTGATACAAGATCTCACATGACGACTATTAATCCGCGCTTCTTTATGCGATATCAAAATGGAAAGTACTTAAACCAGCCTGTAGGGAAAAATACGTTTTCGTCAATTTCAAGTAACATAACACTCTTTTAGAAGAACGTCGGCAACTTTATTAGCAAATACTGGAGTTGATGTATTAGCTATCAAGCGACATGGTGGATGGAAATACGCTACTATTGCGGAAAGTTACGTAGCTGAGAGCTTCAATAATGAAAAGGAAGTAGCGAATAAAATTTTATACAATAAGACGGAGCCAGAAGTCTCTTGCAGTGCTTCAACAGTGACAGAAACATTGGTTAGAAATGAAGGATCTGTGGAGTCAGAAAATGTAATACACATCGAGGAGAAACGAGAAAACGTGTTTCCAAATTTTGTTAATAATGTGAATAATTGTAATAATTGTACCATTAATATTTTTGTATTATGTTGATGAAATCAAAAACTAAAGCTACTTATAATAATTTTAGATTATTATTTCCCTAGGGATGTAAGTTGACTTACATCCTGTCGTTAAGGGCAACCAATGCCTTGTTGAGTAACTTTTACTTACGTCTGTCAAAGCAGTGTCAAAATAGGTTGCTTACAATACAAGGAGGGGGAAAAAATATATTCCACCCTCGCTAAATCTCAGAATATTTGTTAATCATATGTTGATATATCAAGAAACTAACAAAAATTCTAGTATTCAAGCATGCCTTAATAAAATTTCTACTTGGGCACAATCTAACAGACTTACCTTCTCTTCATCAAAATCAGTGTAGTGTATTTCTGCAGAAAAAGGATGCATTGTATATATAAATCTAAACAGAGGTTTTCATTCAATACAATAAATGACAACACTCCTTCTTGTGCAATCCATCATGGCATTTGACCACAATCTTAATTGGAAATAAAATATAAACCAATAAAAAATTAAATGCAATAAAGATCTAGCAATCATAAGTATGTTTCCAAACACGAGTTGACGTTCAAACAGAATTTCTCAATTAAGAATTTATAAAGCTTTTATTTTAATTAAACTAGATTCAGGTGCCATATATTCTCTTCTGCACCCAAGAAAAACTAAATACCATACAAAAAAAATAGAAACTTTCCTGTATCGCACACAAGAACCTATTTAATGTTGAGTTATGCAAAATAATTTATGATTAAATAATTATATTTAATATGAAATATTCAAAAAACCAACACGACTAGAATTATCAACCAATATGTAACACAAAACTTACTTCACATAAACTTTTCTATCGTACTTGCTCACTATCAACAAAAAAAAGAAAAGTCATAGGCAAATTTTCACAGATGATTCAAAGAGAGAAAACCCAGTGGGAGCTGCTAATTACCCTAGATATACTGAACTGTCATTATCCCTACATAAACCACAATAATACTAACAGCAGAACTACTGACCATATTAACAGCTGCACAATATGGTCTTAACTTAACTTTAGATAGGTCATAACTGCAGACGTACTACACTCTATTAACTGCCTCCATGAATACTATTCAATACCCTCGTTAGCTTAAGAGACAAAAATAATCTTATAAAGGGCAAGATTTTGGAAATTTAATATAGATTTTTTATGGATTCCTAGTGACATAGGAATATTTGGTAATGATAGGGCAGACCTATCAGTTTCGAATCAAAATAATTATAACCACACTATTATTAATATATTTTATGTTATAGATAATTAAATTCATCAAACAGCACTCATGAAAATATTGCCTCAATTAAAATGTGGCCCTCCAGATACCTCAAACGAATTACAAATTTTAAAAGACATATTATATACCGACTAATTCCCTATAAGGAGGGAAACCAGTTTTTATTATTATCACGAGAGTAAGAAATATCAATATTAAATCATTATTTTCCAAAAAACGTTCGAAAAACTTGCTTCCATTGGAAAGTAGCGTTGCCTATACTTTCCATTGGAAGCAGGTTTTTCGAAGTTTAACTGTTGATAACAACAAGATTTTTGTAGTATTTTTAATGGCAAATATCCTAATCGAAACCCATTAGCTAGATCTACTGTAAGTAGTAAAGTTCCGAAAAAAATTCGTGAAACTGGAAATGTAAAAGATGGTACACACTCTGGCAGACAACAGATGGTGATAGATGATGCCTACTTGGATATTTCGTATAAGAATTAACAATACAATACCCAATACAATACAATAAAATAAACAATAAAATAATTTAAACGTTGATGAAAACTAAATAAGATATATAAAATACTGTCCATTAACTTCCTGACAGTAACCCAATACTGTGGAAAAACATTTAAACAATCAGAAGGATATCAGTTTCCCTCGATTCTTCTTCATTCTCTTTCTATCCTTAGCTTTAAATCTTTGAGAGAACATCTAGATATTGGCGAACATTTTGAGCATAATACGGCCGAGCACCATCTTGTTAAGACTAAATTTGATCATTTGGCGCTCGATTATCACCTGAAAAATACCGTTCAAATATTCAATACGACCGGTAAAAAAGGGGCAATAGCTACTTATGATAATTTTCGCGTGTTCAATAGGTGGTGGTATTGGCATTATAACGATCCATCATGTTATTTTCAAATTCCAATCACCTATCGTAGTCATCTTCAGAGAGTTCTTGCACCAAAATTATTTTGTACGGAAGCAATTTTTCGGATTTTAGGAGGCAATCTACGGACATGTGCGAAATATTGCTCTTTTTCTAGTGTTCTGGTAGATAGTAAAACATCTAGAGCTTTATCGCCATCTGTTGCGCTTTTTACAACGGTTGCAATAATCCAGCATCATTAAAATTCCAAGACTTTGGATTTTAATTAGGTCAAAGCTTAAATGATGCAGCTGTGTAACACTGGCGGCTCGCGGGTGAAAACGTAAGTGAAGTGCAAATGAAGCAAGAAAAGATCGCAATAATTTTTTTTCCAGAATTTTTTTTATATGTGGAAGGGGTACAATATTTTTTAGGACTTACCTAGATTTTGTGTACTAAATCAATTCTCCTATCCTTCATAGCAGCCAATTTATTTATAGCATCCTCATAAAATGGATGAGTTGCTCTAATCTCCTCCAGAAATTACTTTTGAATTGAAATATTGAGATATTGTATTCCTTAAATAAGTTTGAAGCACTTGACGGTATTGTCAAAATAAAGGAAAACACTTTATATGGTTTGGTTAAAATATTTTTATTTTCATTAATTTTTTTCACTTGCTCTTCCAATTACTGTCACTGGCAAAAATAAGACCAAGCTCATTTTTGAGTCGTTGACTTTTTGAAAATATTTCCCCATATAACTGTAACACATTTCCAAACGGGCCAGTCGGAATATTTAAACTATATTCGGAAAATTTAGCAGAATCTGCCAAACATAAAAATGTAAGTTTTTCACAGTCTTGAAAGCTTAGTGTCATTTCCATTAAAATATGGTCCAATATTTCATAAAAAAAGGGTTGTATACTTAACCCTAATTTCTTCAGGTGAAAGCTTACCAAGCTCACGTTTGTAATGATTTATTTCTTTAACAGAATTTGCTTTAACAAACATGGTATTAAAAAAATATTCATTTCTTTTTTGCAGAGGGCCTCACGACAGCGTTTTATATTAATTTTAAAAATCCTTTCACAAGCCGAATTGATTTTTCATTTTGTCACAGTTTGCAATAAATTCAAAGACGTCTTCTAATTTATTCCAGTCTTGAACAATCACATTTACTAACTTCGAATTTGAAGACCAACGAGTTTCTGTAATTGCTGGTATACGCCTCGTAGATGCAGATGTAACAGCATACGTTCGTTTGGCTGAGTGATAAAAAAATCAAGAATAGCACTGAGGCTTGCAAAAAAAATTCGACATTTAGAAATTTGTTTGAACTTGGCTGCATCACAAGGTTAAGACGATGCGCAAGACAATGGACAAATACAACCTGCGGCGCTTATTCTTTTTTTTTTTTGAAGGCCATTCAGAAGGCCAGACTTCACACTTCATTGCCATCGCAATATTGTCCTATTAATTTATGTTTATAGTCAAATTGGTCCAAAATTTGATCTATTAGAGAATATAAATTCTCCGACGTTCTATCGGAGCTGATATTATAAAATTCTAAGAATCCCTCGACTACTGAACCTTCTGAATTATCGTATCTTAAAATTATGGAGCACTGGGAGGTTTGCGTAGTATCAGTGGTGTCATCCACTTGCACAGAAAAAAACTGTGTGTTCATTATTTCATGTTTTACATGATCATTTAAATAATCAGAAATGCATGAATTATTTCGTTTTGAATAGTTTTCGAGTCAAGAGAAAAAACATTTTTATTTTTTTCGTGATGATCTTTTAGTTCTTGGGAACTTCTCGATATTAATAAACCAAAAGGCTTTTTAAAATTCCACCAATTTATTGACTCGCTGCTCTCATCATGGCCGCGAAAGACTAACTCTTGTTTTGCAAGGTACAAAACTGCATCAATTACCAAGCACATAAATAGTCTATTTAATAGGACGTTTTCGTTAAAATGTTTTTTATATAGTTTAGTATTTTCTTTTAAAATGTCAGCTATAGTGCTTTGATTTTTTACAGATGTTTTTAGCATTAATTCACATTTTAAATACTACGCCGAGTCTTCATGTTTATGTAAAGACCTTCATATATTTAACATACCTGCAAATCCTTCCTTATTCCACACTGAATTTTTATTGGAAACTAGTTAACAAGACCAGCAAAATCATTTTTGTAATATTTGACTACTACATAACCATTTGTACGCCGAAAACCAGGATGACGATTAAAACTCTGATCTTGTTCTTTCCATCAATTGAATGGAGTTTCCAACAAAATGCAAACCACATCCGTGATCGGATTCATCAATAATGTAAATTAATAAACCCGACACCAAATAAAGTTGTAACAACACCATAAATAAATATAACACAAAACAGTCAAGCAAACTGCAAAGAAACTAACCGGTTGCAGCGAAATCCGCGAAAATAAAAGTAAACAACCACCTTAAACTGAACGACACGTGGGTGTAGTGTACTGCGTTAGCAATTCACCGAGAGCGTCGTTGTATGGCGCTTGTTAACATTATTCTTCCATGCGCTCGACGTCATCGCGTACGCGTTGTCGTGACAATGTAGTAGGAAAATCATGAACTAAACATAGCACCTCCAGCAAAGTCGAAGCGGTTTGCGTCACTGTTATAGTTGTTATAATAAAGTTCAATTGAAAGTTTTAAAAAGGCATGTCGCCAACGGTCAAGTACAATATTTATTCGAGATGTACAGTTTATTTTTTGCGAATTAGGTGAATAAATAAATGTAAAAACTTAAATTTAAAAAGAGATATATAATAAATATAGTTAGATGTTTGCTTGTTTATTTTTCCTGGTGAAGTAGCACTTCACCTACTTTTTGTCACATACTGTATAACAATGTTAACCATACTAAAGTCATGTCTCAACATTTGAAAATTGAAAATTTCAGCGTCACAACGGCTAATATATTTTGCTATTTATGCAGTTTCAACTTAAAATCTGAATGGTGGTGTGTTTATTATTAATTTTTGATCAACATAAACATTTTCAAAAATCCTTACAATATGGATGCACTGTTCATATCGTATACTGATTACAAAAAAATGTCTAAATAACATCTTTTCGCGCGGACTTATGAGCTGCGGAGAAGCTATCTTGTGGCCAGTCCGATTTACCGATCTGTCAAGAATCGAGATATTATGGAGGCATTTAAAATTTAAAATTTATGGTTTTAAGAAGAATCAGGCCAATAATCTAAAAAAAATAATTTAGAGTAGAATATTCCTTTACAATTATAATCCCAAATTTGTTAAGCAGTATAGAAGTAGATTTTTATGACATGGTTAACCCAAGAATTATTTTTACTGTTATCAGAAAACATGTTTTTTGAAAGTCGCCACTTTTTTTTTGAATTGGGATCAATGTATGGTTTTAGACGGTTAAAATAAACCCTGAAAAGTGATGTGATAATAATAAACACATAGTTTCGTTAATTTAAAAAAAACTAATGTGATTACGGTTATATCAAAATCTAAACATAATCACACTCAATTTTCAAAAACACATATTACCTAAAAGTGCAGTAGCTCGTATAAGCAGGTAATGAAATTTTAGAATTAATTTGTATCAACACTACCAACACCAAATTCCTTTCTACTAAAACTAATAACATTATACCATTGTTACATAGTAGCAAAAACAGGTGAATGCATTATTGTTTTACAATCAAATACTTTTAAAAATATCAAAAGTTGTTATTGTCATCTGATCGAAATGTCAAAGGCAAAGGACCAACTCGCCGTTTTATAGTGCACCTAATGAACTTAAATTAGAAAATATCTAAATTTTAAACTTTTGTTTGAACAAAATGCATTTAATTTCAATTTCAATAGCAAACAAATTATTAGAGAACAGTTTGTGAACGTGCAATTTATGTTTGATTATTTAAATTGGTTTGGCTTTTAGCAACAAACGAGCAGGTGATTAATTGCATATTATATAACATGTTTTGTTTTTTAAATTGACGAATAAATATGTATGTGGAAAAATATATTGAGAAATACCTACAACTAGTATTGTTTCCTCTTATAAATGTTAGTGTAGATCGATATTATAAAGCAAAAGTGCGCTTTATTAGATCAAATGTCTTCTTATATCATTATCTACACTATTTTTTTTATTTTGTTGAAATTGGCTTGCTGTTTCTTGGTATAGATTTTTGTCTAAACTTTGGATCTTAAAAAATTAATTATCTGTCTACGCGAATGATTTTGGCTACATTATCAACCTTAGTGATTTTTTATACACTTATGGGAAGCCTGCGACATACTCAAAATATTTCTACTTTTAAATATAACTCTTTTCAATATTACTTTAAAAGAAGACACCAAAAGTATTTACGTTATTTGAAATATATATATAAATATATATATATATATATATATGTAAATATATATATATATATATATATATATATATATATATATATATATATATATATATATATATATATATATATATATATATATATATATATATATATATATATATATATATATATATATATATATATATATATATATATATATATGTGTTTTCATTCCGGGTGTACATCCGTTCACTACTGTCGTTCTGAAAAGAACAGTATTGCTGACGTTTCGCCAAAATCACATTTGGCATTTTCGAAGCTTTCTTTCTCGCGTCCGAATAGAGACTGAAGTGTTGGTGACTGCGACGCTTCC
The DNA here is from genome assembly GCA_030620095.1 of Kuschelorhynchus macadamiae. NCBI lineage: Eukaryota > Metazoa > Arthropoda > Insecta > Coleoptera > Curculionidae > Kuschelorhynchus > Kuschelorhynchus macadamiae. Next base: position 58,669 of record JAUTXW010003597.1, read on the forward strand.
TTTTATACCCCCACTCGGGGCCGAAGGTTATAACTGCGCAGGCGTTGGTCGTTATTTATGTTTTCCGGATGGTGCTGTTGTTGTTGCACTAATTGCGCTTGAGTTTTTGCGATTTTAGATTTGTCGATTATTGTCTTCCATACTGTTGGTAGTTTTAATGATTCGTCCCTTTTATTTAAATCACCTTGCTTTTCAATTTCTATGGCTTCTCGGATTATTCTGGTCTTATAATGTTCTATATTGGCAATCTCCCTACACCCATCGAAATTTATTTTATGGCCGGTTTCCTGATGATGTAGGAATAAAGCTGAGGTTGTTTGTTTATTTCTGATGCTGAGTTTATGCTCTTCCACTCTTGCTGATATTCGCCTGTTAGTTTGCCCTACGTACAACTTTTCACAGTCCTGGCACGGAATGCTGTACACTCCGTGGTTTTCCAGTTTAATTTTATCTTTTGGGTTTCCGAGTAGTTTACCTATAGTTGTTTGTGGCTTGTGTATTGTTTGTATGTTGTGTTTCCTCAGAATTCTTCCGATTCTGTCTGTTGTGCCTTTTACATATGGTAAGACTACTCGTTGCTTTCCCGGTTCATATTTTTTGTTGTTCGTTGTTCGGGAAACTTGTGCATTAATAGCTTTCTCTATGGTGCGATTTGTGTAGCCATTTTTCTTTAAAGCACTAGATATTACCTTAAGTTCGTTTTGTCTCGTCTGTGTATCAGTTAGTCGCACGGATCTAGATATTAGAGTATTTGCCACAGCTTGAATTTGTGCTGGGTGATGATGTGATTTTGCATTAAATATCTGTCTGTATGTGTTGGTTTTCTATACACGGTGTATTCGAAATGTCCGTTATGTAGTTTTGTGACCAAAACATCTAAAAATGGTAGTTTGTTGTTTTCCTATAGCTCTAGAGTAAATTGTATTCTGGGATGGATTGAATTTACGTGAGTCAGAAATTTTTCGAGCTCTGCATGACCATGTTGCCATATAATAAATATGTCATCGACATAACGAATCCATAATTTGGGTTTTAAACTTGCTTTCTCAAGAGCTTCTTTCTCGAAGTATGTCATAAATAAATTCGCGACTACTGGTGATAGCGAGGACCCCATTGGAGCACCATCCATTTGTTTATAGATTTGCCCGTTGAAAGAAAAATAAGTGTTTTTGAGGCAATGCTCCGAGGGTTCTATTATATGTGCCTGGAAATCCTCGTTCATAGCAATCTTGTCCAATGCTTCGTCGATGGGAATACTGGGATATAACGATTTGACATCTAGGCTTGCTATGATATCGTTTTTTTCAAGGACGATATCTCGTATAATTCGAGTGAAATGCTCCGAGTTTTTTACAAATGAATCAGCTTTTTCTACAGTTGGTTGCATAATTTCAGAAAGGTATTTCTCCAGTTTTTGTAGCGGCGAATTAACAGCACTAACAATAGGTCTGATAGGCGCCCCTGGTTTGTGTATTTTTGGTAAACCATAGGGTTTAGGACATCTGCTCGACTTTTCCCGTGGTATGATTTTCTGTTGAATTTCGGGGTTTATTGGTGAACTTTTTATTTTATTTTTAGTCGTTTTTTCTAGGTACGTTGTCGGGTCCCTTGGAACAGGCCTATAACAATTGTCATGTAGGATATCCTGCATTTTTTGTACGTAATCTTGAGTATTCATAACCACAGTTGCGTTTCATTTATCTGCTGGAAGGATTGTGATGTCTTTATTTTTTCGAAGGTTTATTAGGGCCCTTTGTTCAGTGGCATTTAGGTTTTGTTTTGGTGTTTTGCTTGATCTTAAAATTCTTGCAACCTCTTGTCGAATCTCCTCTGCTTTTGTTTCTTCAGAGGAGTCAAGAACGACAGTAGTGAACGGATGTACACCCGGAATGAAAACACATTGTATTTTTCCATCCGTGAAGGAGTAAAAATCAACATATATATATATATATATATATATATATATATATATATATATATATATATATATATATATATATATATATATATATATATATATATATATATATATATATATATATATATATATATATATATATATATATATATATATATATATATATATATATATATATATATATATATATATATATATATATATATATATATATATATATATATATATATATATATATATATACACAAAGTGTAGTCATTTAAGTGTGCAACGTATGGGAATTTTTTGTATTAAATACACAATCAAAATAAAAATATTGCCAAAAGTTGGTGCGTCCTCGATAATCGTATAAAGTGTAAATAGAATGGTGGCAAGTCAAACAGAATACAGGGTAGGTCAAAAAATACTAAAATCATGCAAGAGTAAAGTAGTAGTAAAATCAATATTTTAAACAAAAAAAAATTTTTTTATCTCTAAATAAGAAATTAAATAGAATCATCTTATTTTAAAAACCATTTTTATGGTCAAGAGAATAAATAAATATATTCAAAAAATGAATTCCTAATTTGGCCGGTTTGCCAAACACTACCACCGATTTGTTTCTCAAATTGAATTATAGTTTTTAACCGGTTCTGTAAGATACAAATACCTAAAAAGTTGATATGCTTATTACCACTGGAAGTATCTTTCCACAAGCTTTTTTCAAAATACATTAAGAACAAGTAAAATTATAAAGAAGATTCGAATATTATGTTTGTCATATCTTTTTTTTTTGTAGTTCAAATGTTGAAATCAGCGAAGTCTTGTCAGATATTTAAAAATTGTTTTTTTTTTTTCTAAGAAATGATGATTCTTAAGATAATACCGTGGATTAGCAATACGTAAAAGT